>JAGTTH010003962.1:0-12368 GCA_022606485.1 Agraylea sexmaculata | reverse complement strand
AAAAAAAACATTTCCAATTAAATTATGTGTAAAAATGTGAATAAGAATAATATTTGATATGTATTTCAATATGAATGGATTTTTTAAACATTCAATATAAAGATTTTGGGTATCCTCTGGTTTATAAATATAGATTTTTATATTAAATTCATCAAATTTCTAATAAACAGATATTGGATAAAATATTTAATACTCAAAAGTACAAAAATGAATTTGATATACATAAAAAAGTATTAGTGTTAAGTTTTAATTGAATTTTAAAGTAATAATCAAATTTTTTTCAATCACGTCGAATTTGAAGTGAAAAAAGTGTATATATAAATTGAACCATGGACTTTTTTACTATTATCTAATATGGATTTTAATATATTAATCTAAAAACTATTACAATAGACTTTATTATCTCTTTATTTTAATCCAGGAAATGAGAGTAAACCTGGAACGATAATTTATTTATAATATTATCCAATATCTGTTTATTAGAAATTTGATGAATTTAATATAAAAAATCTATATTTATAAACCAGAGGATACCCAAAATCTTTATATTGAATGTTTAAAAAATCCATTCATATTGGAATACATATCAAATATTATTCTTATTCACATTTTTACACATAATTTAATTGGAAATGTTTTTTTTTAACCATGCGTTGAAATCACATGTTTCAAATGTTTGAAACTACACTTTTTAAAACAATAAACATAAAATTTAAAAAAAAGTGTCATGGTTATGTTTTAAAATATAATATAATATAAAAGTAATTTTATATATTAAAATCGATTTTTTAAGCTAGTATTTTAAACATACTTTGGAATTGTTCTACACAAAATATGTGGACGCGCTTTTTTACATTCATCCCAAGATTCGATATAGAATAAAATATATTAAAAATAGTTAGATGGATACTCATTGAGTTTATCATAATTGTAAGTTGTCACAAATCCATATCAATAAAATTCAAATTGTCCAAAACAAGTGTCTTAAGATGGCCTTAGATCTTGAACCTGGCACATTTCTCAAAGAAGTCCACGAGGACATTAAGTTAAAAATTATTAAAAGCAAATATCGCATATTTGAGTAAAAAACATTACACTAAAATAACTAACTTCCCGACTAACCCAATCATAAGACATGTAAATAAAACCAAATATGCCTCGAGGAAACCTAAGTTCATTTTACCAATGTACTTATTTTTAAAAATAAAATTAAATTTCTAATAATCCACTCAACTCAAATTTGGTTTTAACCAAACAAATTGTTATTAAGTTTTTAAGCATTATATTTTGTAACTGTTTTGTTAATATTGCTTTTATCGTTGTTATTATTTATTAATCTTCAAATTTGTAAATGGCTTTTTATTTTTTTTCCCATTCTTTCTATAATTAAATACTATTACTCATGTCAAATTTAAATAAAACATTCTCATGTTAGTTATAGTTAAAAAGATGTAAACACTCTGTACACCTAAGTCTATTTCCAAATATGTATTGTTCTATCAATCAATGTAAAAACTTATGCATAATAAAGAAATTGTAATATATATATTAAAATTAATTTTTTAAGCTAGTATTTTAAATATACTTCGGAATTGTTCCATACAAAATATGTGGACGCGCTTTTTTACATTCATCCCAAGATTCGATATATAATAAAATATATTAAAAATAGTTAGATAGATACTCATTGAGTTTATCATAATTTTAAGTTGTTTTCTATTGAAAAAATTTTTTTATGTGTTAGTTTAGATTTGATGTGCGTTATATAGTTTGAAAAATATACAACCCCAGGGGTGTAATAAAAATCTATTAATATTGCAACACCCTATATATGTATGTTGTAATGATGCACATAATATATTTAGTAATGTGTTCAGGTTTATCCATCATAGTCTGTTTGATGATTAGTGCTTTAGTTTGACATTTGACACAAACGATGAATATAAAGTCCATTGGGTGGTCTCGTGATATATGCATTCAAATGTCACCATCACTAACACCAACACACTCTCTCTATATACAATCATTAAATATATTATATACTTTCGTATGGGTATTTATCTGTAATTATCGTGTCGTGTTTGTGTAAAGTATATATTATGAAAAAGACACAGGTGCAACAGCAAATAAATGTCTTCTCCCCACAATTGCATATAAACAGTATTTATTATATCTCATGCTTCTTACTTTAACACCGTCTTTTTATAGTGGTTTCGATGCTAATTGAAGGGTGTAGGGTAATCAATAATTATGTTGGGCAGGTAGGAAATATAAAGTGGAAAATTGAGCCAATATTGAATAAATAAGTAGACAATTTCGATAATCATAGTAGAAAAAGGTGAATAAAATAACAATAGAGATGATTCTTTATCGAATTCAACCATTTTCTTGTCAATTCTAGTAATACTCATTTCAAATTAAATCATGGAATTGTAAAAACCAGATCTCTCAATAAATTAATAAAAACTAATGATGATTACAAAATATATTTCAAATATTTTAATATTTTATTTTATTAATATTTAAAATATTTTAAAATATTTATATCATACAAGAAGATGGAATTTCAATTGATCCAAAAAATGCCAACAATTTGTAAGGAAAATAATAATATTTGTCAATATGATAAGCAATTTGTACAAATAAAATTATGAAATAGCCTTGTGTTTTAACTTAAAATGATTAAGACTAAAAAATAAATATAATAATACTTTAAATGCATTTATAAGGAGATGGAATTCCATTTATTAATAAAAAATGCTAAATTTTATATGGAAAATATAATATTTGCAATTTTATTTTTTATTAAATAGATTAATTAATTGAGTTGTACGTTTAATGCCAGATTTATAACAGGTATTTGCATTTCCGTCCCCTAAGTCTTGTAATAAGCTACTTGCAATAATAAAATTATGCAATTACCCTATTTTTCTGATTTTTGATTAATTTTTTAGAAATAAATTATAAATAATATAGTATTTGAAATAAAGGTATATATTCTATGATAAAAAAATGCCAAAACTAGTTATTCATCTGTATTAATTATTACAATTAAATAAATAAATATAAATCCAACATTGTGTATAAATATTCTATAAGAAGAGTAAATCCCATATAAATAATATGTATGTACTTTTTATGAAAAAAAATATTTTTTCACCAAATTGTAAACGTGTTGTTCTTCAATATTATTAGTATCAGACAAACTGTATAAATAAATATGAATTCCAAAGTTAACGAGCCGTTTATGATATATTTTTAAAATTTATATAATATTAATAAACTGTGTAAGAACGCACTATTTCATGTCCAAGACAACTTTATTTACTTAATTAAACTCGTTCAAGTTGATGTAATTACATAGCTTAATTTATTATATTATTATTATAATAATGCTCTAATTAAGATATTCTTTCAATCATAATTGCTCACTATAAATTGGATAAACTATACTTAGTTACTCGAAATTTAACAAGAACAACAACAGTTATTAATTAGTTTATGGCGTGTTCTTTTTTTAATAGGCAATATACAAATATGTACGTTATCTGGATGACCGGTTGATGATTAACTAGTAGATTATTTTTAATTTGAATTATTAATATTAATAAAATCTCAATCGATCGTCTTGATCCAGGTTTACTCTTATTTCCTGTATTGTAAGGTAAATACTGATTATTAAGTCGATGACCTGTGGAACTAGTAATAGTTAAGATCAACGACACACAATTAACACGTTGTTGTGTCTAAAAAACCTCCTTATCCTCAAAAAAGCTCCCCAGGGCTTAAAAGATTAAATAATTAAGTAAATATCTTTATTTTTCGATTTGCGATTGAAGGAATTGCGAGGAATAATTTTCCCATAGTCCACATTAAAATATCATGCAAATTCCGGCTTTTAACCAAAAATACTTTATTAAAACACATAAACACTCTTTTTGTCTATAAAGTGTTTGAAGGAGATAGAGTTTCATGTTAAAAATTGACAATTTATAATTAAAATTGTGGTTATTATAACTAGAAACGAGATTTTTTTTAATAGAGCAAATTGAGTTTGAACCTGGAATTTTAATAAATATAATACATGGAGGACGTGAAAAAATGGCTTATTTTCTCATATTGTTTTATAAGAAAAAGACGCGATAAAATATTAAATATAGCCTTAATTTTGAAAAATTTAACAACTGAATTAAAAGTCGTGAGTCAAAAAAAATCGGTTGTACAAAAATCTTAACATGCATTACTTTGTGCCGTATTCAAAATAGTGTAATGAGAGTGTGTGCGTGTGGTGCGTATGCATTTATACCATTATTACCAAGCTCTAGTCTATTCGTACACACAAGACTCACCAACACACTATTATATTGAATACAGCCATTTAACTGGAAAGAGCTTTTGATTCGATGAAGAGAACCAGAAAATACTGTGGTCATGGGTTTAAATCCCGCTATTACGACTGGAAGATCGGGAATAATATTAATAAAATCCCAATCAAACGTCTTGATCCAGGTTTACTCTGATTTCCTGTATTGTAAGGTAAATACTGTGTAACTAGTAATAGTTAAGATCACCGACAGACAATTAATTAACCCGTTGTTGTGTTTAAAAAGCCATGATTTGTAAAAAGCTCTTCGGGGTATATATATATATATATATTTACATATATATATATATATATATATATATATATATATATATATATATATAAACAATTAATTAACACGTTCTTGTGTCTAAAATATCAAAATTTGTAAAAAAACCTTCTCAAAAAGCCGCTTTAAATAAATAAATAAATAGATCAGTAGTGATATTGATATACAGAATGTAATCAAATAGTTAGCTTCCTGGTTTATAAGATTATAAATGGTTTATGTTGGTATTCAATTTAGTATTGGCGACGTTTCATATTAAATGTGCTGTTGATTTATAACTCCATAAGTCAATCGAATGAACCGCTAAAGCCTTCTATTATTTCATTTCTATTCAACACACACTTAATTACAATGTTTTAATTAAATATAATGCGATAAGGGCCTTTCTCGCTATTACTATCATCGTGATGGATTCATTAATATACCATTTTATTACTTGTTACTTATATTATATTATTTAATCGATTTTAGATATAATGTGTATGTACGCTTTTTAATAACCGTCTGTATTCTACATTCAATTAATTTTTAATGAGTGCTCGTGACATATCAAATATAATTTTTTTTAATAAAAATATAAACAAAATAGTCACAATAATTTAATTGGAAATATTTCGACAAACCACGCGTTGAAATTACATTGTTTGAAATAATATAACATACATATTTATAATAAAAATGTCTTGGGTTATGTTTTATAAATATTGTTTACACTTAAAAATATGATAAAATAATAAAATAGATCTTGTACACCCTAGGATTAATTTTTATACTATAGTTTGAAATATACTTAAATATACTTTTAGACATTCATTCCATTATTTAATTCCTAATAGCTTATTTGATTTAAAGTAAAATTTATTAATAATATAGCTAGATTTATCATGTTTAAGGTAGTTATTTGTTGAAAGAAAAAATATTTTTTTTGCCCTTTTCCAAAGTCAACGTGCAAATATCAATTGATTTCTATAAATCCACAAAATGTGAGTTATAAAGTTTGGAAAAAAAAACTAATGAATGTGAAGCTTTTGCTTGAAAATCATACTGTGGACATATTATAAAAAAATAGATATTAGTATCAATTTTTCAAAAAATCTTAACGAATTTTTGTAGAATATTTAATGGTGTTTATTTCTCTCATAAATGATTTTGTTATATAAATAATAGTTTGTTTAGAATTTGAATGTGACGGTGAAAATGTAAAGTGCCCGAAGCCATTAACGTGCAATGACGGCTGCGTGAAATTTCACTTTTCCACGTTAAATCTAACTAAACCATTAAATTTGTAATAAAATAATGTAAGAGAGAAATGTAGATGATTAAAAGGACTATAAAAATGTATTAAACAAGATTAAAATAGTTAAATAAAATAGATTCACTTGACCGATCCCCCGAGAGTTAATGTGGTAAATTCCCTTCTTAAAGTGTAAATATGGGAATTATCCTTTTTTTAATTATTATATTTTTCTAATATGAAGATGTGCTTGTTTAATACAAGAGCAGATTTCCTTATATGTAGAATGTAGATAAAGCTTATCTGTTTTGTTGTGCGACACTCTTGAAGCAAGTGATACGCATCGACCAGTTTCAAGACTTGTACACATTATATTATTACAAGTACCGGGACACGAACCTGGCACCTTCCACCCACTCTAATTAACAACACATATCCTAAGGTAATTACGATCCTCGTTGGCCATGATTAAATGTTATAATATAATCCAATAACAGATCTTAGAGATAACAAATGTCCGAGTGTGACAGGCCTCAAAGAAAGATATTTACTACGTACTTTTTTACAGGTCATATCAAAAATATTACCGGTACTTCTCAATCTTTAATAAACCATCAATGATATCAATTAATTTTAACACAAGTTGTATTAGTTAATAAAATTATTTTATAATATCTTAATTTTAAAACCCATCTGATCTTACAATTTTAATTTGCATTTAAAGTGTCAAAAATATTTATTTTTGCATTAACATAACTCAAATCTTACCGTTACCGCTGATAAAAATGCCAGACAACTGGATATTGTATAAATTAATATCAAGATGGTGGACCAAACAGACGAGTCTGAGTGAGATAATTATTATTGCCTCTGTCAAACTCATCTTCTGGGTATCATCACTATCTTTATTTTTATCATCCACTTCTCAAGCCTCCTAATATCGGTGGTGTCGGTCTTTCTCAAAAGAAATTCAAAATTTAATATAAGCCTTGCGATTATTTTAAATATGTAGCAAGTATTCAGTTATTTAATAATATATTAACTATGACACATTGATAATTAACCTGTTTTATTTTTAATATACTGTTACTTAATTAAAATTATATTTCATCAACAACCGTAATTTTCTACAGACACTAAAAATAATTTAACTTAGTTATTTTTTTTTCTCCTGAAATATTGACGATACGACTTAGTGCGTTTTGGCAGTAGATAAAGTAACAAAAAAAAAACATATAAAAATGCATCCCTAACTCAAAAGCGTCAAAATATGTATACCCTCAAAATGATTTTAATTGGGGCAAAATATAAAAACCTAATATAAATACCCATATATATATTTTTTAAAAATGAACAATGGTTATTAAAATATAACTACGAAAATGTACTATTTCAAAATTTTCATTCATCATATATATATATATATATATATATATATATATATATATATATATATATATATATATATATATAGTGATAGTGAGGAGAAAGAGAGTATATATATATATATATATATATATATATATATATATATATATATATATGTATATATATATATATATATATATATATATATATATATATATATATATATATATATATATATACGTATTTTTTGGTTTTAAGACGAAAGTCTCTTTAAATACAATCGCAATGAATAAACGAATTTATTGAAAAATTTTGAAATTGTAATGAATATATATAATTATGGTGAGTGTAAAGTTTGGGGAATCGTCATGATTAGTTTAATATTGGACACGCACGGTCGGTCTATCAATGATAATATGATATTCAATACAATCCGATACATATTTTTATTATTATTACAGTTTGTGAGTGAGTGTTTTTTTATAACCACAACATTCTTAGTCAATTTTATTGTAAAAAATATAGGCGTATTTTCACACGGATGCCGGCGCGTCTCCATTTTGCTACCACATCATCATTCATACAGAATAGCGGATATAATAAATGAGGAATTCAACAATTTTATCAGGATTTATATATCAGGCCATTTATAAGAAGAGTCCGAGTCTCAAGATGTCTCGATCGGAGATGTGTCAAGATCAAACGAATATTATATTATTCTATTCTAATATATTATTAATGCACTCATATAAAGAAACATACTACTGTATTCATATCGCTTATTTGCACAACATGGGGAAAAAGAATGGAGCGAAATACAGTATTACAATATTCGTTTGACTTTGGCACATCTCTAATCTCGACTTTTCTTCATTGCTATTGAAAATGAAGTTTCTACATGACTTTGGCATTTTGACATCATATTATTATCATATCATATTATATCATGCTGCAGTACCACTAGAGCATTACGGGAGATCTCAAATCACAGTGATGATAACGCAGCAGTTGAAAATTTTAAATGGATTATAAAGATTTTAATGTATCATATTTCAAATTTTTCTATAAAATTTAAAAAATATTAGATTATAATAAACACTATTTTGCAGAGTGTATAAATGAATTTAACTTCATATTTTGATTAACGAAAGTGAAGTAGCTTCTGTTGCAACGTCTTTTTTTATTTTGAATATTTTTTTATGGCAGCCCATGGGCGTAAGTCAGTATGAATGTTTGAACTGCCGCCCTTAGGCGTATTCAGCAGTGGGTTAATATAGTTTTGGATACTTTTTTTTGCAATTTCAGCAATTTTACAAAAAGACAGTTTTTTTATGCCTGCTGCATACAAATTTTTTATCTTTTCGGTCACTGTGATATTGCAAGACATATTAAGACTAATAAATATCCTGATTTTCGCAAATGCTAAAAATAGCATAGCAAACCAGCGTAATAGCTTAGGGGATAAGATGCATGGCTACAAATACTATGGTCATGGGTTCAAATCCCGTTCAAGTCAAGAATTTTTAAATTGATTTGATTATTACGACTGTAAGATCGGGAATAATATTAATAAAATCCCAATCGATCATCTTGATCCAGGTTTACTCTGATTTCTTGTATTGTAAGGTAAATACTGATTATTAAGGCGGTGACCTGTGTAAGTAGTAATAGTTAAGATCACTTATAGACAATTAATTAACACGTTGTTGTGTCTAAAAATGTAATATCCTCGGGGCCTATATAAAATCTTATGATTAAGACAACCTCCATATATGTTGCGTCATTTTAAAGTAAAAGTAAATAAAGAAACTTTTTTTTATAAAATGTTTAACTCCACACAATTCCCTACTACATTATTTTGTTTTAATTAAAATGGTTTTTTCAGATTTTGTATTTGACTGTGGCAATCTAAGAAGACAAAATACACTAACCGCATCAAAGTTATCCTCTTTCCATGTAAATTCTGTCCAAACTAATTAACATAGAATAAAATTATATAGGATAGAAATGTTCCTTAATAAATATATTATTTCTCAAAGAAGTCCACGAGGACATTAAGTTAAAAATGATCAAAGCAAACATCGCAGATTTGAGTAAAAAACATTACACTAAAATAACTAACTTCCCGACTAACCCAATCATAAGACATGTAAATAAAACCAAATATGCCTCGAGGAAACCTAAGTTCATTTTACCAATGAACTTCCAAAACTGATATTATTTTTAAAAATAAAATTAAATTTCTAATAATCCAATCAACTCAAATTTGGTTTTACCCAAACAAATTGTTATTTAGTTTTTAAGCATTATATTTTGTAACTATTTTGTTAATATTGCTTTTATCGTTGTTATTATTTATTAATCTTCAAATTTGTAAATGGCTTTTTATTTTTTTCCCATTCTTTCTATAACTAAATACTATTATTCATGTCAAATTTAAATAAAACATTCTCATGTTAGTTATAGGTAAAAAGATGTAAACACTATGTACATCTAAGTCTATTTCCAAAGATGTATTGTTCTATCGATCAATGTAAAAACTTATGCATAACAAAGAAATTGTTATATATTAATAAATATATTAAATGAATAATATCAGAATGTTAGTAATTACTACAGATTGAATAAATGTGCAAATATGTACAGCTTTAGTTGCATTGCTAATTCCACCCACCCCAAACACGTCGGCTTTAACTGATCACATACGTGTTATTTTGTCAGCGAGTTATATCTAATATTCTTGGAAAGTGTTTAAATTAACATCGAAAACAAGGTCAATATCTTGTCGAGATCATGCAAATGTGATCATATCGATGACGATGTCTTGTTCGCGTTGGCGAAAGCCTTCTTTGCATACAACCACCTCGCTTACTTTGTAACGTTGAAAAGATTTCCAGATCATTATTACAATTCAATGTTTATGCCAATTTCATCCACCATCAACCTTTTCTATTGATACTTAATAAAACATTAATCATGAGCCGATGATGGTCTGCTGATCAGGTTTAATCCATTGTTAAATCATATTAGTTTTGACTATCAATCAATAGAAGTTCAATAGTTGGAATCCTACTATGTTGTCGTTAGACTAATCGTGGATATTTGTGAGTGTATTAGTGAATTTAGATATAAAAACGCACTAATACATGAACAAAAAATCAGTATTTATTTAACAATACACTCATCCACAGGTAAATTATCGTCTCTATAAGATAATAAAGTCTTTACATATACGATTTAATTTATTTATTCTAATCATAAAACAAGTCAAAACTAATACTTGTTTTTAAAAAAAATGAACGCTCCAGTTAATAAATTTTTAAGTTATAAGGGATTTCGTGCAAAATTAAATTGAAATAAAATACGTTATAAATACAATTTCTTGATTATGTATAAAATAGAAAATAGGGGGTTAATGGGCCCAACATTTGAGAAAATTTATTATTTATCTCCATATAAACGCTCAGAAGAGCTTTTTTATAGACAAAACAATAGTAATAAAAAAGGTAAACAAAAATGAAATGTACATATATATATATATATAGAAGAGAGTATATATATATATATATATATATATATATATATATATTTATATAAAATAAATAATGTTTGTATAAAATGTAAAAATAGAATGTACATAAAAAAGTAAGGTGTATGAAGACATAATATAAGTATTGCTATATAAGGTCACTCCTAAATAAGTCCTATAAGTGGCAGAATTTGTGGAAAAGAGTTCACCCAGGTGCAACCCAACCTGCCATTTGTTCGAGAAACATGTAATTTTGATAGCTAATCAGGTAGGTTATGGTAGACCACTACAAATCCATATAATTAAATGTACAAATAATTTCAGTTAAAGCAGTCCAATGTGATAAATATTATCATTGAATTGAATTCAAATTTGGTTCTACCCAAATATACTGTATATTAATAATATTTATAATATTAATAAAATGTTGAAGGCATGGCTTTGACGACTACAAAATTGAATAGGTTAGTCTGTAAGATACAATGTGATCGCGCAATTTGGTTTGTATATGAAATTTGTATGGTTTGCTGTTGTATTGTAAAGTTAACCACGAACTGAGCTGTCAAGCTGTCCATGGCTCAGTGGTTAAGACGAGATGCTCCATCCAGTTGACATCAGGTTCGAGTCATCGCCTTAATGGTGTTCCACATGTTTTATTCATAACACTACACCAATGAACTATGCAAAACCAAAAAGACAACCGTACAACCTATAAACTATACGACCATTGCTTTTTACAACTAATTTTCAAGAGCCAAAAGTTTTTGTGCAATTTATTTATACCACCACAAAATTTTCGTTTTTATTAGACACAACATTGTCTGTTGGTGATTTTAACTATTACTAATTACTCAGGTCACCGAATTCATAATCAGTATTTACCTTACAATACAGGAAATCAGAGTGAATCTGGATCGAGACGATCGATCGGGATTTTATTAATATTATACCTGATCTTCCAGTCGTAATAACCGATCAAATATTTTTTAAATGGATTTTGATCCCATGATTATAGTCTTTATAGCCACATTACCTGAGCTATTATACTGGTAAATAACAAATTACAATCACTATTCTAAATACATTTTTAGTTAATTTTGGTCTCAATTTCGTCGACTATAAAAAACATAATGTTAGGTTACATCCATACAATGAACAAATATCGATAGAAGTGTCATGCGTACTATTTGCATAGATTAGAACAAGGCCCGAACCTACTACATGCGCATATTATTTTTGGGATTTGAACCCATGACCACATTATCTTTTTATATTCAACTCTAGTTTTTTTATAAATACATTTGTGTTTAAATAAACCATCGATTTAATCATAAAATAACAAACGTATACAGGGTGGACTTGAAATAACTGAGAATATTTTAGGGATTGGTAGGATATCGTAAGAATAATCGATAAAAAAATACTTAATAATATTAATTACGTATAAAACATACACGTCACAACTGAGTACTTCAGAGAAACAGTTGATTCTAATATGGTGGCTCCAACTCGATCCCAAAAGCACTAATAATATTATTTATTTATTTTATTTATTTATTTATTTCCATATACACGCTCATATACA
>JAGTTH010003961.1:0-183178 GCA_022606485.1 Agraylea sexmaculata | reverse complement strand
CATCATACGATTAAAAACAAACAATTTGAAATCATAGTAAATATTATTACAATGTGATTGTTTCATTCCAAACTGGATTGAGAGAACTTCTAATCGTTTTAGTTTTCTTTTTAACATTGTCCGAATCGGGAATCAATTTCAATTTAACATAAGGATCTGAAAGACCATTAGGATCCATCGGGATCAAGTTGCGACCCTGTCGAACTGAAAACCAAGTTTGATGATTTGAGTATGAGAGTTAAAATAAATGTTGATCTTGTTTTTATTTCATGATGCAAACCTTCTACGGTGAGTTTATTTCCTATACACGTGATGGTAAGTTGTATTCTTCCTCTTCTCTCAGTGTGATCGCAGCCACATAAATTCGGTACCGATTCTTCACATCGTTTGTGAACATTCATGTCACATGCTATTTACCACAATAATTGTAGTATCGAAATGAAAACATACTATTAGTTATGCTGCTTCTGTTTTTCATACTCATACTTATCATCTTATTATTATTTGTGGACTACTCTTACCTTGAGCTTAAATTATAAATAAACAATTAGCATACTGTTTATTTTTTTTATTTACACTGTGGTATTATTTAATGACATGGTGATGCGAAATACAGTCAAAATGCAGAATATCAAATAAATAATTTATCTTGAATAACATTTTGATTGTAGTTGCTTCAGAATGTCATTATTTGTCATTGGAGTTTAGTTGTAATTATGCAGATATATTATTTATTATGACAGTAATAGTGCGTTAAAATGAAGAATTTATTTATTTATGTTTTGATAAATATCTTCAAATGGAATTCAATTGTATCATTACTTGAAAAAAAAGCTACATCATTAAACTAAAATAGTAGGTGGTGGATGCACCAAAACCAAACAAGGTAATACTTCAAACACCAGTGCAGAGAGGATATTAAAAAACAGTTACAGGGAATATTCGGAAACACTGAAATAAAATTACAACAGAAAACAAATAATATGGTCATTGTAAACTAAAGAATGTTATTATATCCATACAGTTTTAAAAGTTATCCAAATTATTAGTATTGACTAATGGCAAGTTTTACTAGGTTGAGGTAGGATTTTCACACGTGTTTCTCTAAATTAAATATTTGCCTATTTTTTAAATTGTGTAATATTTCATACGTGCTTTTCAATTATAACCGTCGTGCATTATTTAACTCGGCAGAGTTCCTCTTCTACTTTCTTCTACAACCTATTGTCATGGTGAAGGATTAATGCACCAATCAAGAGTTTCTTTCTAACAAACAAAACGACAGTTGTTGTTCAATGATTGTCAAAAGATGTAACCAGATGACGGTGTGTGCTTTATCTTCATAGACAGTCGGGAATAATCTAGATACTGTGGTGACCAATAATATATTTGTGGGGCTGTCTATCCAACACATCACACCTAAGTATAATTAGTCATAAATGAAAGCAATAATGCTTCACTTCGTATTAGATGCACTCGTCTCTAAAGTCCCCTGTTTGCAAATTGATAACAAATCCATGTGAACGGAGCGGTTCAAGTGGATTTGTCATGAACGAAGGATCAGAGTGAGCAGAGCAGACCAGACCAGACCAGACATGCATCTGATGTGAGAAGTATTGTAGTGGTGATGGTGGTAGGGTGTAGTACCTGTACACTTGAGTCCCTGGTGGGCTATGCCGTGCAACATGGAGCCACAGTGGTCGCAGAAAGTCGGCGTCAGGTAGGTCCATGTCTCCCATTTGTGCTTGGCTGTCATCGCCTATTTTATGGACCAAATAGGATAAGTGGGAAGGCTAATTTATCTTACATCTTGTACTCCGCCGTGAGGATTATAGTCGCGTTCAATTCAGATCGAAGACCTACCTCTCTAACACGTATACAATATTTTGCACGTATGATATATTAAATACTATTAAAGCCGATATTATTTTTTAATAATTATTCAAAACAGTCAATGCTCAATTTTCTCTTATTTATATATTTAAAACATTGAATCGGTAATATTTGAATCGGAAACAGGATCGTGTTCGCCAGATTGCCTACCGCTCACTCACCCGTATCGTAATATTATTTATTTTCTAAACAAACAAGTAAATATCGAACATTGACTCCGTTGAATAAACACGAAGTTTTAAGCCCCAACTATTACAATTTATTTTTTAAACTTTTATTTTCGTCCGCAGTATCAAAAATTAAAATAGAGGAAGGCGGGGTTAAATCAGGGGATTGAGCGTCAATATTAAATTATTGTACAGACCCTAACAAAGTTACTATAAAAATACAGGATTAAGCAGTACAAATAAGATTCTACTGAAATTATTAAAAAAAACACGTACATCATTTATTTACCATATAGTGTGTGTTTAGTAGATTTGTAATTTATTTATTTAAATGTTTAGAATGAGAAGATTTCATTTATTATGTTTTTTAAATTGTATGGGTTATTTAACTTAGTTGCGAGACAAAACATCGACTGAAAATGCATTCCGATTTAAAAATAAAAATCGACAAGGACAATAAATAACGTGACACAGTGAGAGAGTGAGAGATTTGTTTGAAATGAAAATGAAGTGTGATGCAAAGAATGTGTGAAGCGTATCGAAAAAAACACGATGCAAGAGTATTATTTGCAAAAAGATGACATTCCGCGTAATTGTAGTTAGTAAGTATAAAAAGCATTGATAATGAGTCCAAGTCCATGTTATTAGTGTTGAATAAGCAGAGAGATGTGTTAGGTGATGATGGGCGAGGAGCAGCAGGCCCATTACCTTGGCACTTGAGCCCCTGATGGATGAGGCCGTACAACAGGGAGCCGCAATGGTCGCAGAAAGTCGGCGATGAGTAAGTGTGCTGCTTGAAGTTGTGCTTTGTTCTCGTATCCTGTGCAAGTTACACTCTTTAATACTCTCGTCATATCTCGTCATACTTACGATGTCACCTCGAGTCTCGGCTCAATGCTCATATTACATGCTCTACACTATTATAATACATGCATCTTTCCCATACCATGGCCTTCCGATAACACCGATCCTACATATTACAAGTGGCTTGCTTTATGTGTACTTATATGCAAGGAAAACCTCAACACTCATTCGATGAATATATATATGCGAAAAACGAGTTGGCCGAAGAAGATAATCCAACACTTTTGTCTCAATATCAGAAGCGCCTCTCAGTACATAAACCCCCGCCGAGAGGAATAACTACTCCTTTACTATTTTTATTTTTAATAACCAGCATGGCTACAAATGCTGTGGTCATGGGTTCAAATTCAAATTATATGATCGATTAATACACCTGGGAATAATATTAATAAAATCCCGATATTGTATAGTAAAAAATACCGATTATTAAGTCGGTGACCTGTGGAACTAGTAATTATTAATAATAAGATCACCGACAGACAATTAACACGTTTTTGTATCTAAACAAAACCCTCTCAAAAAATCTCCTCGTGGCATAATTAAATAAATAATAATATCTATAAGTAAAGGAAAAAAAAATGATTATATTTTATGAAAATCAATAAAAAACTAAAAATTTGTCACCCTTATTAAGACGGTGATTTGTGTAACTAGACTAGACTGTACTCCGCAAACCTAGTGGTAGAACATCTTAGGTCAAGACAAAACCCACTACGGGTTTTAGAACCACTGATGATGATGATATTGATATGTATATAAATAAATCGATTTCGAAATTTGAATAAATCCTGAATATAAAGTGCGTAAATAAATTATAAAAAATGATGTTCAACTAAAGATTAGCAAATTGTAACAAGTTTAGACAGTGATATTATTGTCATATAGTCTTGTGCTTATCGTAGATATTATTCAAAACTTCTCTATATAGAGGTAAAATTAACATAGGGATAGATTTGAGTGTCAAGGGGAATTGAAAAATTTCGTTATATCGAGGTTCCACTGTACAAATAAATCAGGATATAATATATTAGCTAAAATATACCAATGAAGTTATAACAACCAACAGTAGAAATAAGTATAAGTATTCATACTTAATTTAAAAAACATATTTTAAGGACATCGATGATATGAGACAATGTAAACAGAAAGAAGTGAGTACACTGTTGGATTATCGTGTTAATTTGTGTACACAAAGCTCCGCCAAAGTGTTAACCGTTTATTTAAATTAAAATAACAGTACCTATCCTTCAACACGAGATCGCTGTTATCGGAAATCCATATTGTTGAAATAATGACTGATGTTATTAATAATCATTTACCATGTTTATCAGAATCATAGCCTAATACATAATATAATATAATGATGTTTGTTAGTGTGTTAATGTGATTTACTTAATATTGATAATGATCCTTGGCTACGATAGATTCAAAGCGAAGCAAGTCAAGTATTCCATAATATTCGTACATAGTTGATTGTCGGCACAAAGCTTACCAAACTTATGAATATCCCCAATCACTAACTACATGCTGGTGATGATGATGGATAAATTATTATATGACGTATATGAATGTCCTGTATTGTTTGCGGGCACATAATCCGATCGGAACGAATGTTATACCTAAGTAATAATGTTATCCTGGCTAATTGAACACGGCTTATGATTACAGCAATACACTCGTAAAACACTTATCACAATTAACTTATATTATTTGTAGATAAGTTATAATACTTACGTCCGAATCGGCCCCTTTGTCGGCCCCGGGGCATGTAAATGTCACATACTCGTGACATCTTTTGTGGACTACGAAACTGCATACTGAAAACAAACATACATTCCTTCTTATTGTAATTACATCTTTAGGTAAACACACTATATCTTATAAGCAGAGCTCGGCTAAGTGGGTGCACTGAAGTGCCTTGGACACTGCGCTAGTTATATTAATTGTATCATTCCATATGAATTCTCAAATATTTTCACATTAATTATTATACAATTTTTTATACATGATGGACTTGAATTAACTGAGAATATTTTAAGGGGTGGTAGGGTATCGATAATATAAACGAAAACACAATTAAAATATTAATTGCGTATTTAACAGTACAAACGTGACAGTCACTACTGAGTACTTCAAAGAAACAGCTGATTCCTAGATAGTAGCCAAACTCGATTCCCAAAGCGTTATTAATATTTAATATACATATTTTTTCACTTATTCTTGCGATTCAAGTTCATCCTGTATTCAAGAGAGAAATAAGTATGTTAAATGTGGCCGAATACTGAGTGGATGGGCAAATTAATTAAAAGATATTAATTTTTTAGATACATTTTTTTATAAATTTAATAAAATTGTCCTGCACTCACTTAACTGAGCTTTGGCTATATGCAAACCTATTCCAAGTGGGTGAAATAAAGTTCTTTGACGTATTCGAGCTCTGCAATGATTTCCTTTATTATTTGATTATTGTATTATTTTATTTCAACATAACATTATATGATATACATCTACAGTTATCATACATCAATTATTAGATTCATTCATTTAAATAGAATAATACATTTTACCGAATAATAAAGCAAATATAATGTAAGACGCGCAGTGCTCTACATTTGTCAGCAATGGAAAAATTGTTTTTTCAACCTCTTGGACGAGGTTTGGTTATGTGTTTAACGAGAAACATATCGGATACTACTTAATTAATTGAAATCACCAGGGGCTATTTTGTAAATAAGCGTATTGTATGCACATTATGTTGATTGTCCATTGTTCTTCACTTATACATATTTAGATTCACTTCCAGATAATTAATACAAACACATTCAATATTCCACTAACAAGTTTACATTAAAAGTAACAATTAAAAAAGCTTACCTTGGCACTGAAATCCCTGCTTCCCAAAGCCCCTGAAATGAAAAAAAATATGATTGTTATTATAAATGATATATTAAAAAAATGGAAGAGCTTTACATTCAAAACGTGGGCTTTGTAATTCATTTAAATTTGGGTTATTTTATGTTGTTTATTTCTCTCTGTTTACTTAACAAAGTCTGAAGCTGAAGTCTCATTACTCAGAAGTAAGTTTTTGATAATAAATTAATCTGTTTTATTATAAGAAGCAATCAAATACGATGAAATGATTTTCCGATAAATATCATAAGAAAGCATAAGTAAAAAAAGTCGAATTAAATATTCACATTCTAAACAAATTGGTGTTTGAGTTATTTTAACAATTCGTGATTATTAACTAATAATTAACAGTGTAACATCGATATACGACATTAATCCGTTCCAGAAGCTTGGGATTTCAGTGCCAAGGTAAGCTTTAATTGTTACTTTTAATGTAAACTTGTTAGTGGAATATTGAATGTGTTTGTATTAATTATCTGGAAGTGAATCTAAATATGTATAAGTGAAGAACAATGGACAATCAACATAATGTGCATACAATACGCTTATTTACAAAATAGCCCCTGGTTATTTCAATTAATTAAGTAGTATCCGATATGTTTCTCGTTAAACACATAACCAAACCTCGTCCAAGAGGTTGAAAAAACAATTTTTCCATTGCTGACAAATGTAGAGCACTGCGCGTCTTACATTATATTTGCTTTATTATTCGGTAAAATGTATTATTCTATTTAAATGAATGAATCTAATAATTGATGTATGATAACTGTAGATGTATATCATATAATGTTATGTTGAAATAAAATAATACAATAATCAAATAATAAAGGAAATCGTTGCAGAGTTCGAATACACAAAGAACTTTATTTCACCCACTTGAATAGGTTTGCATATAGCCAAAGCTCAGTTATGAGTGCAGGAAATTTTATTAAATTTATAAAAAAATGTATCTAAAAAATTAATATCTTTTAATTAATTTGCCCATCCACTAGTATTTCCGGCCACATTTGAACATACTTATTTCTCTTTGAATACAGGATGAACTTGAATCGCAAGAATAAGTGAAAATGCGGCCTTAACCTATAAATATCTTGAAAACCTACCTGGCTAAATCAAACAACTCTTGGGCTCGAAAATATTTAGTAAACCAGAGTAAAATGCGCTAACCATACTTTCCGCCCACGATTACTGGATTTCGACAATTTAAGGAAAAGATGCGTGGGTTGTATTCTAACGGTAAGCATAAAGGTCAACGATATTCTCAAACAACATATAACATTCACTCATTTGCGGTTATAATCAAACAATGTTATTATTATTTACTAGGGTAATTTTAATTGAAATTTTCAATTTGTTAATGTTTTTTTATGTTCTGCCTGTTTTTTTAATAGGACGTTTATCTTTGAGTTTTGATTTCATTTTTGCTTTAAAGTGTTTTTTCTATCGATTAGAAGAAATTTTTTATTTTAAAAATGAAGTATGAAAATGTAATGCATTATCAAATTAAATACATCTAACAATATTATGAAATTATTTAATATTTTTTAATGCTCTGATTTGTTTTTTAATACGAAGATAATACGTTTTTTGTTTTTTCATTCGAAAGAAGTTTGAATTTTTTTATTAAAATTATTAATAAAATAATATAACGCAGTTTTCATATGATGACAACACTCATCACAATATTTAAAAAGCGAGTCTCCCGACAAATACTGTTTTTTAAGAATTTTCATTTATTATGCATTATTAAATATCTTTAATATTATTTTGAAATTAATTCAATAATATTATTATTAAAATACCCGTTTCGAGATTTTAGATATGTATTAATTATGATTAAATATTTAAATTGAATTATTTATACACCTGGCAACACCTAGCTGTCACAATGGATTTCGTTTGAACATTATTTATAAAATATATCAGTTTACGATTAACTACCTTCTATTGACAGAGACATGAAACGTGTTATAGATAATGGATGAATCTACATTAGTTGCCGGTCAAATATGACCATTTTACTATTTCGAAAAAGCCCCATTTTATAGTTTAAACAATCATTGAAAATGAACATTTTTTGAAGTTTCATATATTAAGATCAATACTGACAGCAAACCAACAGTGTACCTACTCTTTCAAGTTTACATTGTCTCATATCATCTGATGTCCTTAAAATATGTTTTTAAATTAAGTATGAATACTTATACTTATTTCTACTGTTGGTTGTTATAACTTCATTGGTATATTTTAGCTAATATATTATATCCTGATTTATTTGTACAGTGGAACCTCGATATAACGAAATTTTTCAATTCCCCTTGACACTCAAATCTATCCCTATGTTAATTTTACCTCTATATAAGTTTTGAATAATATCTACGATAAGCACAAGACTATATGACAATAATATCACTGTCTAAACTTGTTACAATTTGCTTATCTTTAGTTGAACATCATTTTTTATAATTTATTTACGCACTTTATATTCAGGATTTATTCAAATTTCGAAATCGATTTATTTATATACATATCAATATCATCATCATCAGTGGTTCTAAAACCCGTAGTGGGTTTTGTCTTGACCTAAGATGTTCTACCACTAGGTTTGCGGAGTACAGTCTAGTCTAGTTACACAAATCACCGTCTTAATAAGGGTGACAAATTTTTAGTTTTTTATTGATTTTCATAAAATATAATCATTTTTTTTTCCTTTACTTATAGATATTATTATTTATTTAATTATGCCACGAGGAGATTTTTTGAGAGGGTTTTGTTTAGATACAAAAACGTGTTAATTGTCTGTCGGTGATCTTATTATTAATAATTACTAGTTCCACAGGTCACCGACTTAATAATCGGTATTTTTTACTATACAATATCGGGATTTTATTAATATTATTCCCAGGTGTATTAATCGATCATATAATTTGAATTTGAACCCATGACCACAGCAGTTGTAGCCATGCTGGTTATTAAAAATAAAAATAGTAAAGGAGTAGTTATTCCTCTCGGCGGGGGTTTATGTACTGAGAGGCGCTTCTGATATTGAGACAAAAGTGTTGGATTATCTTCTTCGGCCAACTCGTTTTTCGCATATATATATTCATCGAATGAGTGTTGAGGTTTTCCTTGCATATAAGTACACATAAAGCAAGCCACTTGTAATATGTAGGATCGGTGTTATCGGAAGGCCATGGTATGGGAAAGATGCATGTATTATAATAGTGTAGAGCATGTAATATGAGCATTGAGCCGAGACTCGAGGTGACATCGTAAGTATGACGAGATATGACGAGAGTATTAAAGAGTGTAACTTGCACAGGATACGAGAACAAAGCACAACTTCAAGCAGCACACTTACTCATCGCCGACTTTCTGCGACCATTGCGGCTCCCTGTTGTACGGCCTCATCCATCAGGGGCTCAAGTGCCAAGGTAATGGGCCTGCTGCTCCTCGCCCATCATCACCTAACACATCTCTCTGCTTATTCAACACTAATAACATGGACTTGGACTCATTATCAATGCTTTTTATACTTACTAACTACAATTACGCGGAATGTCATCTTTTTGCAAATAATACTCTTGCATCGTGTTTTTTTTCGATACGCTTCACACATTCTTTGCATCACACTTCATTTTCATTTCAAACAAATCTCTCACTCTCTCACTGTGTCACGTTATTTATTGTCCTTGTCGATTTTTATTTTTAAATCGGAATGCATTTTCAGTCGATGTTTTGTCTCGCAACTAAGTTAAATAACCCATACAATTTAAAAAACATAATAAATGAAATCTTCTCATTCTAAACATTTAAATAAATAAATTACAAATCTACTAAACACACACTATATGGTAAATAAATGATGTACGTGTTTTTTTTAATAATTTCAGTAGAATCTTATTTGTACTGCTTAATCCTGTATTTTTATAGTAACTTTGTTAGGGTCTGTACAATAATTTAATATTGACGCTCAATCCCCTGATTTAACCCCGCCTTCCTCTATTTTAATTTTTGATACTGCGGACGAAAATAAAAGTTTAAAAAATAAATTGTAATAGTTGGGGCTTAAAACTTCGTGTTTATTCAACGGAGTCAATGTTCGATATTTACTTGTTTGTTTAGAAAATAAATAATATTACGATACGGGTGAGTGAGCGGTAGGCAATCTGGCGAACACGATCCTGTTTCCGATTCAAATATTACCGATTCAATGTTTTAAATATATAAATAAGAGAAAATTGAGCATTGACTGTTTTGAATAATTATTAAAAAATAATATCGGCTTTAATAGTATTTAATATATCATACGTGCAAAATATTGTATACGTGTTAGAGAGGTAGGTCTTCGATCTGAATTGAACGCGACTATAATCCTCACGGCGGAGTACAAGATGTAAGATAAATTAGCCTTCCCACTTATCCTATTTGGTCCATAAAATAGGCGATGACAGCCAAGCACAAATGGGAGACATGGACCTACCTGACGCCGACTTTCTGCGACCACTGTGGCTCCATGTTGCACGGCATAGCCCACCAGGGACTCAAGTGTACAGGTACTACACCCTACCACCATCACCACTACAATACTTCTCACATCAGATGCATGTCTGGTCTGGTCTGGTCTGCTCTGCTCACTCTGATCCTTCGTTCATGACAAATCCACTTGAACCGCTCCGTTCACATGGATTTGTTATCAATTTGCAAACAGGGGACTTTAGAGACGAGTGCATCTAATACGAAGTGAAGCATTATTGCTTTCATTTATGACTAATTATACTTAGGTGTGATGTGTTGGATAGACAGCCCCACAAATATATTATTGGTCACCACAGTATCTAGATTATTCCCGACTGTCTATGAAGATAAAGCACACACCGTCATCTGGTTACATCTTTTGACAATCATTGAACAACAACTGTCGTTTTGTTTGTTAGAAAGAAACTCTTGATTGGTGCATTAATCCTTCACCATGACAATAGGTTGTAGAAGAAAGTAGAAGAGGAACTCTGCCGAGTTAAATAATGCACGACGGTTATAATTGAAAAGCACGTATGAAATATTACACAATTTAAAAAATAGGCAAATATTTAATTTAGAGAAACACGTGTGAAAATCCTACCTCAACCTAGTAAAACTTGCCATTAGTCAATACTAATAATTTGGATAACTTTTAAAACTGTATGGATATAATAACATTCTTTAGTTTACAATGACCATATTATTTGTTTTCTGTTGTAATTTTATTTCAGTGTTTCCGAATATTCCCTGTAACTGTTTTTTAATATCCTCTCTGCACTGGTGTTTGAAGTATTACCTTGTTTGGTTTTGGTGCATCCACCACCTACTATTTTAGTTTAATGATGTAGCTTTTTTTTCAAGTAATGATACAATTGAATTCCATTTGAAGATATTTATCAAAACATAAATAAATAAATTCTTCATTTTAACGCACTATTACTGTCATAATAAATAATATATCTGCATAATTACAACTAAACTCCAATGACAAATAATGACATTCTGAAGCAACTACAATCAAAATGTTATTCAAGATAAATTATTTATTTGATATTCTGCATTTTGACTGTATTTCGCATCACCATGTCATTAAATAATACCACAGTGTAAATAAAAAAAATAAACAGTATGCTAATTGTTTATTTATAATTTAAGCTCAAGGTAAGAGTAGTCCACAAATAATAATAAGATGATAAGTATGAGTATGAAAAACAGAAGCAGCATAACTAATAGTATGTTTTCATTTCGATACTACAATTATTGTGGTAAATAGCATGTGACATGAATGTTCACAAACGATGTGAAGAATCGGTACCGAATTTATGTGGCTGCGATCACACTGAGAGAAGAGGAAGAATACAACTTACCATCACGTGTATAGGAAATAAACTCACCGTAGAAGGTTTGCATCATGAAATAAAAACAAGATCAACATTTATTTTAACTCTCATACTCAAATCATCAAACTTGGTTTTCAGTTCGACAGGGTCGCAACTTGATCCCGATGGATCCTAATGGTCTTTCAGATCCTTATGTTAAATTGAAATTGATTCCCGATTCGGACAATGTTAAAAAGAAAACTAAAACGATTAGAAGTTCTCTCAATCCAGTTTGGAATGAAACAATCACATTGTAATAATATTTACTATGATTTCAAATTGTTTGTTTTTAATCGTATGATGTTTGTTTCAGTGAACTAAAACCTGAAGATAAAGATAGGCGTCTTTTAATTGAAATTTGGGATTGGGATAGAACTTCGCGAAATGATTTTATGGGATCACTTTCATTTGGGATTTCTGAAATTATAAAGGTACTAAACTCATAATTTTTTTATCTGTATTCATATACTAAAATAACTTTCTTGAACAGGCACCTGCTGACGGATGGTTTAAATTATTAACTCAAGAAGAAGGTGATTTCTATAATGTGCCCGTACCAGACGAGGGAACCGATTTGGCTCAACTTAAAACACAAATGCGAAAAACATCAATCAGCAAAAAACCCAGTATCACTGCTGATAAAGATGTGCCACACAACATGGCAAATAAAGATATCATTCGAGCTTCTGATTTTAATTTCCTCATGGTATTGGGTAAAGGATCTTTTGGAAAAGTGAGTTGATTACTGATATCTTTTTTTAAATTTTATACAAACACTAAGGAAAAATATATTGAAAATTGTACATGATAATTATTTTGATTATGATAATAGAATCGCTTTGACCACATTTCAAGTTATCAAAATGAATATAATATGCAGTTTATTGTAATACAAACAATAATGAGAAAAAAATAACTAGGTTATGTTAGCTGAAAGGAAGGGGACTGATGAACTCTACGCTATAAAGATTCTTAAAAAAGACATCATAATTCAAGATGACGATGTTGAGTGCACTATGGTTGAAAAACGTGTTTTGGCTTTATCCAGTAAGCCTCCTTTCCTCGTTCAGTTACATTCGTGTTTCCAAACTATGGTAAGCTAAACATTCTCTGTTCTATTGACCATTTTAGGTCCCATCAAACCGAAATAAGATTCTGTTTGACGAGGTCTTAAATAATTACTATGAAATTACAAAACTGTTGTTTTAATTATAATTTTTCCTCCAGGATCGACTTTACTTTGTCATGGAATATGTGAACGGTGGAGATCTAATGTTCCAAATTCAACAATGCGGAAAGTTTAAAGAACCTGTTGCAGTGTGAGTGTCTAAATATTTTAGTCAGTTAAATGAAATATTGTTAACAATACAATACATTTTGTTTTTGTTAAACAATACATTTTGTTTCTTAGATTTTATGCTAGTGAGATCGCTATCGGACTATTCTATCTTCACTCGAGGGGAATTGTATATCGAGATCTTAAACTTGATAATGTGTTGCTCGATCAAGATGGTCATATTAAAATTGCTGATTTTGGAATGTGTAAAGAAGGAATTACTGGAGATAAAACTACTAAAACATTTTGTGGTACACCTGATTATATTGCACCTGAGGTATAAACAATGAATTAATATTAAGTTATTTTATTAAAATAAGTTATTAAGTTGTGGGCATTTCAAAATATTATAGATTATTCTTTATCAACCTTATGGCCGATCAGTTGATTGGTGGGCTTATGGTGTATTGCTCTATGAAATGCTAGTAGGACAACCACCGTTTGATGGAGAAGATGAAGAAGAACTGTTTGCAGCGATCACTGATCATAATGTCAGTTATCCAAAAACACTCAGCAAAGAAGCTAAAGAAGTTTGTAAAGGAGTAAGTTTACTGTCAACTACATATGTTATAATATTGACTATTAGTGCAGATTAATAGATATTTCAATTTTTCTTACAGTTCCTTACAAAAAATCCTGTGAAAAGATTAGGATGTGGAGCACGCGGGGAAGAAGATGTCAGGGGTCATGCCTTTTTCCGTCGAATCGACTGGGAAAAAATTGAAAGTAGAGAAGTACAACCACCATTTAAACCGAAAATTGTGAGTTTCAATTAATAAAATATTTTATTGCATGTATTAATCAATGAATGTATTCTTTTCTCAGAAACATCGTAAAGATGTTAGCAACTTTGACAAACAATTCACAAGCGAGAAGACCGATCTTACACCGACAGACAAATTGTTCATGATGAATCTGGATCAGACAGAATTTCTCGGATTTTCTTTCCTCAATCCAGAGTATATACAGCATGTCTAAAAAGATTTCTTGTGAATCGTATCCACTAGTCATTTTCTTTTTGTTAACCTCTAATTGATTTTTTGTTCTACTTTTAGTTGCACTCGTAAATATATGTGCTCTCTCAAAAATTACATTTGGATACTTTCTATTAAATATCTTATGTACTTAATTGTACATAAGTATTTTACATCTAACATTCATAAATAATGTGATCTGGTATTTTAACTTTATTTATCTATCTTCTATAATTCCTAGTCAAACTTCTCTACTTTTATTTTAATCGTTGTTAATTTCATATATTTTCTTTGGATATTATTAAATTGGCATATTTTTTAAAAAGCCAAATAAAATTAGTTAACCTAACATTTGCCTCAAATAAATAATGAAAGGACTAAAATTAGAATTAACACTGTAAATTTTAATGAAACACAAAACTGAAAAATTAGTTTTTATGTGTAATAATAATGATATAATATACAATTTGAATTGATAAAAAAAATATTTTTAAATGTCCCAATGATAAAAGTCACCAAATAAAAGAGTAATAAATAATAAATATAGACTTGTCTGAGTAATGATTTAATTAATAACTAAATTCAAAATTCTTTTAGAATGTTTAGAGTTATTATAAAATATAAGATTGACTGTAGTACTTTAAACTTACATTTCTCATTGATTGATTACAAAACAATTTAATTATTATTCTAAAGTGAATGATGATCAATATGAAATTTTGGTGTGTGTGTTTTTTTCTCTCGATTTTCTATATGTATTGAGAAATACTTTGTTTATAATAAATACTCTTCATCGGTTGCCATCTAAAATATAAGTTTTGTGTGGTGATATTTGATTATAAATGACATCAAAATTGATATTAAATATAATGTATATCTTCTTGTGATTCTCATAAAGTCTCTGAACTGTCCTGTAAAAATGATGAACATTCCATTTTGTCAACGTTTATTTATAAAATAGATAGGTAAATGAATATTTGTTTGTCAGTAATATACACACATGAATTAATTAGAGTAGGAAATGATTGTTTTGAACCGTATTTGCTCTCATCGCTGGTTGTGTTCACATCTAATATTGCAACATTCACCACAAAGTACTTTGGCCACGATTCTAACTAAACATGTGTGTTTTGAATGCATATCTCCAATAAACTATACAAATCTATATTTATCACACATACACTCGTCACCTTTAATAATAGTGAGTATGAAATGCATTTAATTAATACGTAGACACTAAGTTTCATTTGGAGTTGGTTAATCTTGATGTAGTGTTTAATGAATTTCCTCAAAAATTATTAATCCGAGTGTATTTTCAAATTGTTATGAGCTTAATACTTGCCTAATACTTGAAATGAGGCCTTATTGGCCAAGTTGTTAATTTTTTATTCTCTCGATGAGTTGTTATAATCCTCATATGTTTGTTTTCATTTATGAACTATTGAAGTCTATCTATTTTTTATATACAACATTACTATTTAAAATACATTTACAAGCGGTTAAGGTGACCACATTTCTGTTTTCTCTCAACTCAGATTAGTATGAAGCTCTTAATGTGTAAGTTAAAAATATCAACTGCCTTTTTCTAAAGAAATATATTATATATTTCATAGTTTTTCATATCTCTCTTATGCATTAAGTATACATATTTATTATATTGTAATACTAATTTAATATACATTGCCTATAATATATTGTATTAGTTATCAAAATATATATATTATTAATTATATAATAACAAAGTGAAATTAGGCCCACTGTACTTGATTAGAGATTAGTGTGTGTTTATTCATATTCTATCAACACCAATTGCTATTAAAGTTTATTTATTTACATGAATTGATAGTTTATTATAATCATCAGCGGAATGTTGCAACAAGACAATCATGGATTCAATTCATTTGGAGTTCTTGTTTATTATAATATGCAAGAGAAAGTGCGTGATTCATGAATCATTAACTTTTTATTTTACTATTTGTTTATTATTAACTATTCGTTAGAAATGTGTTTCCTCCCAAACATTATATTAAAAATTAAAATGCACATTTTAGCCTTGTTATTATTCTTATGCCCTAATTAACTTGGTTTAGTGAAAAAGATTTATATAATATATTATTATCCCTAGTGTGTAGTGAAGCATTGAAATTTTCTTAAATTTACACCTCATTATATTGTAATTGATAAATATTTTTATGATGTATGTTGTGCCAAATTTCGTCACCTTTTCAACTTTTTTGCATAATAATTGTGTGTTAAGAATTTTTAGATGTTTTCTATTCATCGACTGGTTCAATCGTAGCAAAGTTAGAAATACATACATGCATTAAAACTACACCTGTTGAAATTGATAACTATTTTTAGGAAAAAAAATCAACTATTGAATTGAATAAATTATAAAACAACTAGATCTTCCACTGATTTTTAAATATTTTAATTTGTATTATCTTGCAGTTTTCGTTTGAATGAACAATAATGTTCTGTTTGTATGAATTATTCTGTGATTCGAAAGTATAAAGCACTATTGTGTTTTGCGAAATATTGTTTTCCACTTGTACTGGTAAATTCTTAAATTAGTATGAATAATTTTACAAAAGATATCGGGAATGTTTTCACACTGTAATGTAATGTATTAGTAAAATATATCTACATAAAAACAAACACAGTTTTATCACCTAGATTTTTGTCGACAATTATAGCCCTTGATCTTATTTTGTATGCCAATGAGATAATTTTTATAATCTATCTTTTGTGCATTTTATTACTTAAATTTTATGATGCTATCAGAATAAATAGAGTAAATATTAATATTATTGTACTTGTATTTCAAATTTATCAAAATGTTATCTCCAATATCTTTTAAATTTAACATGTATTGGCATTGTAATACATTTAAGTTATTGTTATTATAATTTTAATCAATAATTACCTTGCCATCATGTAATTTATACATCAAAATTACAATAAAATATTTCTTCAATCATTTGTTTCTATTTATCTGTCATGTGTTTGGTGAATTATAATAAATTTTCTACTAAATATAATAATTTAAAAAAATCTGCGTAAGTTTAATAACTATTTAGGTGTTGGTTTCTCCCAATCAGTGAGCTAAATAACTATTTGAAAGTGCTGCATTTTTGTGCAATTACTATAGTACAAACCAATTAATTGCACTAAAATGAACCGATAACTCAAGTTAGGTAGCTCACTCTTTGAAGAAACCGACTCTAGATGTTGTAAATCTTTTTCACAATGATTCCAATTAGTTTGTTTTAAAAAGTATTTAATAACTTGCAAACATTTTGAAAAAAACAACACAAGAGATGTAAGCTTTGCAAATCACTTACTAACTTAACTGTACAGTTACTATTTTCACATTTATCATAAAGGCAAACAAACATTATTTGAAGCTAATAAATATAATAATGAAGAAAGTTGAAATTTATTATTTTTTTATAATGGCAACAATGTGATGACAGCTGTCAGTTTGTGTGTGCGAAAGCGCATAGATTATAGTGTCATGGAACTTCAAGACATTCCCTACAATAAAAGTGAATATGTTGAAACTGTATGTGTTTTTTATTTAACGTAATTGATTATTTGCTTATTGCAATGTTATATTTTGTATTGAATTGTAGGCTTCAGGTAATAAAGTGAGTCGACAAACAGTATTATGTGGGTCTCAAAATATAGTTCTACACGGTAAGGTCATCGTTCAAAGTGAGGCAATAATCAGAGGTGATCTCGCCAGTGTAAAAACAGGACGATTCTGTATTATATCCAAAGGAGCTGTCATTCGACCACCATTTAAGAAATTCAGTAAAGGGTAAGTTTTCTAACATGAGCAAATAATACTAATTTTCACATTTTTCACCATTAATATTCTATATTTCAGGGTAGCATTCTTTCCTTTATTAATCGGGGATCATGTTTTTATTGGTGAAAATGCAATTATCAATGCTGCCACTGTAGGTTCTTACATTTACATTGGAAAAAATGTTGTCATTGTAAGTAAATATTTCACCCATAAAATTTTTCTTTCATAATTCCTCATTGCTGTTCAATATATTTAGGGAAGAAGATGCGTTCTTAAAGACTGTTGCGTGATAGAAGACGGAGCTGTGTTGCCGGCGGAAACAATAGTTCCAAGCTTCACTCGATATGGCGGCTCTCCAGCAAGAGTTATAGCAGACTTACCAGAAGTCACACAGGATTTGATGGTCGATTTTACTAAGAATTATTACCAGCATTTTGTACCTTCTCGACCATGATATTTTATACTAATCTCGCTTATTTATTGTATAATAAAAAATAATTTTATATTCTTTGCTTAATTGTTGTTTTTTTTAATAAATATTGAAACCTAATTTACTTAAGTATGATTTTTTTAATATGTCTATTCTTGCCATTGAGTAAATATGGAGTTTACAATAATCTAAACTGCTAATCCAAAAACTTTAATCTGAATAATCCCTCGAGCTCAGATCAGATTTCTTTAAATACCAATTTGGAATGAGTAATAGAAGTCGATAATTGTATTTCTAATCCTGTTTAAAAATTAATGGACAAAACATTAATTCTTAGGCTAAATAATAGTAAATACACTTCAAAGCATACGAATATACGAATTCTTTTAAAAAAGTGTGATTAATTGCATTATAAATAAACTATAGATTTTGTATGAATTGTTAACATATTTTCAATATACAGTGGAACTTCTATAAATAGAATTTCAAAGGGAATAAAAAAAACCTTGTATAAAGGGTTTCTATATAGTATCTTCATTTGTATTCTATTTCAATCGGAATGAAAAGAACACATTAAGTTTGTCATATCAAGTAATTTGAAATATCGAAGTTTTTTGTTTTATTTTAAAATTGAGTATGAATTTTACATATTGAGTTATTTTTTAAATAAAATATATAATTTCCATAGCAATACAAAGTGTCATCTGTTGACTTATTAAACAGATAAAAATATTATATTTTATCAGCGAGATACAAACTAATGCTAATGATTACTTGCATTGCCTATTTGTTCTTTGTTTTGTTAAGTAATATTTTATTATTGATGCTGAAATCACATCACTTTCACCATGAAACTGACTATAACCACGCAGAAGGACTTTGGAACTTTCTCCAAAAGTGCTAAAAAGCCAGACGAAGGTAACTATTTTAGTTAAAATTGAGTTTTCTATAGTTGTTAAATAGTATACTGTTTTTTTGTTGTGTGAGTTCTCTTTAATTTTTCTATATCTAAGGTATGTAAATGATAAAGCTTGAATGAAACAATCCTCTGATGTATACAATTGTAAATACATATTACAAATGTCTTATGGGGTACGAGGGAGTTGCCCCCATGATTGTGGGTCCAGATTATCAGTGCAGGAGTGAGAGTGTTGAGTTGAGTTGAGTGTTGAAATGAAAGAGTGGAGACTGGCCAGTATTTATTGGAGTTTAACTATATACGAGAGGAGCGCCGGACAAAGACGTCCTCTCGGTCCGAGGCGAGTAACATGAGTGCCCCAGTGGAAGTACACGGGATGTTAGTTGTTCGCGCTAACTGGAAGTGCATAAATACATATCGGCGCTGTCCAGATAGCGCTACAGGACTCCCTCCCCAGTGTAACGATATAATTTTTAAAAAAACATTGATATATATAAAATTGCAAAGAAGAAAAAAAAATGTTACAAAAAAAATTTTAAAGAAAAAAAATTGTTACAAAAAAAAAATTTTAAAGAAAAAAAAATGTTACAAGGTTTCGGAGAGAAAAAAAAATTGAATTAAAATTTTGTTCACTGCACTGATGGACTAATCGATGCTAACTTCTGTTGGGCGGCTGCATGATCTGGGCGGAGGCTGTGTCGGCGTCGACGACGAAAAGGTTCCTGAGGGGGCGGCGAACATCTCAGGAGTCGGATGACGCGCCGCCGTGGCTAATGGTGAAGCGTATCACCAGGGGAAACACCAGCCCTGCGTTGTACTGTGGCACCTCCGAGGAGCCGAGGATGAGGGACGCGGTCCAAGTTGTGACTGTCTCGGGAGGTCAGTATGCCAGGAGACTGATGCCGTGGGGACCCTTGCGGTCTTCGCCGTGCTGCTACGCTGGAACGGCTGCTGTTCCAGTGGTAGCTGTTGTGCCATGCGAGCTGTTGCGAGTTCTCTGGTCGCTCCGGTGGCTGTTGCGAGTTCTCTGGTCGCTCTGGTGGCTGTTGCGAGTTCTCTGGTCGCTCTGGTGGCTGTGGTGGATGTTCTTGCCTCGTGGTCTCGCAGTCATGGCCGGCCGGTAGAAGGTCGAGTATTCACACAAGGGGTCACCAGTATGGGGTACGAGGAGTTGCCCCCATGATTGTGGGTCCAGATTATCAGTGCAGGAGTGAGAGTGTTGAGTTGAGTGTTGAAATGAAAGAGTGGAGACTGGCCAGTATTTATTGGAGTTTAACTATATACGAGAGGAGCGCCAGACAAAGACGTCCTCTCGGTCCGAGGCAAGTAACATGAGTCCCCAGTGGAAGTACACGGGATGTTAGTTGTTCGCGCTAACTGGAAGTGCATAAATACATATCGGCGCTGTCCAGATAGCGCTACAGTCTTAAAGAAAACTTATCACCAAAGTCGTGATACTACCATGTTTTACACACGTGAGATAGTTAGGGTTGTCACTCGCTAATTATTACTATGGGCGCGAGTTGATGGCCCATGGTGTTGGTCCAATCAATGCAGGAGTTGTGAGAAGTAAAAGATGATGTCAGACTGGCCAGTGATGTTTTATTAGAAGAAGTAAATTACAAAGCCCCGAGGGGGGCGTGCTCTATGCAAGAGCATCTCGCAGACGTCTGTCCTGCTCCAGTCCCGGTAGGCAAGAGGGTTGCTCACTGCGTGGTGACAGATGGGAGCTGTGGCTGTTAGCGCTAACTGGAAGTGCATAAATACATATCTGCGCTGTCCAGTTAGCCGCTACATTAGTATCGATTAGATATATAACTCTTCTAAATTAAGTGTTATTATTTGTTTTATCCGAAAACAGAGGCTTCTTAAAAAATATATTCAGACGGGATATAAATCCGCGACCTCTATCTATAGCTTGACGATTCACTGCTCGTTATTTATGATCTGTTTTCATTACTTCATCTGGGATAATCTCATCTCGGTGAATTGTTTTATTTTTTATTGAATATATTAATTATAAAAAGCTAATTAAAATGTCACGTATAACCCTGAAAGTGTGAAGATGCCGTGGTTAAGCAAGGTCGTAAGAATTATTTGATTACTATCGGATGTTAAAATATTTCATCAAGATTAGTAAAAATATCCCCTCTGCGTATAACTATCGTCATGAATTAAAATATTATCAATAAAAATATTATTTATCTAATTATTTAATGATTGGTTATTAATCTGTGCATTCTCTGTGTCTTAATAAGTAACTGTGACTGTAGGCTTTTGTAGAATTTATTTTATATATATTACGAACTATTTAACTATTACAGCTGAGTAATAGATTCCCAGGGATACGTCACCGTAAACGTACACCGTAAATACGATAGTAGAGTTACTTAGCTACACTTATGATTGGTTTTTTTGTTAGTTAATGCCTCGTCTGAGCCTCGGCACTAATTAACAATAAACCGATAAAAGTACAGCAAATCAACTCTATTACCGTCTTTACGGTGTACGTTTACGCCGACGCACGCCTAGGAATCCCAAGCTTTAAATACGCAAGTCCCCGACAGGGCGGCTCTGCCCGATCTCTAATCTGGATTGATTGGAATTCTATTTAAACCCATGTTTCTAATACATATTTGTAATCTCATGACTTGCGGTGTGACCAATTATAGTTAATAAGTTAGTTATTTACTCCATAAATATAAGTTGTTTTTAATAAATACATCTTGGTAAAGGTAGACATATATTTATTTATTGGAACATTGTATGGTTATCAATGGTCAAAATCAATAAGGTCAACGAAACGAGCCTCTGCGATAAAGGAGTGTTGATGATGATGATGATGATGAGGAGAGCTTAATTAGGATAGTATATTAATATAGTAGATAATGTAGTAGTAATGTTGAACACGTTTGTGATCACTTATGGAGCACTCATATCGCACAATAAACAATCTGATAAACATTGTCGGCACATTAAACACTCCTTTGTGGCATTTCCTCAGATTATGTGCAAGATTTCCATATCAATATACTATATGACATTAAACAGGACATCTTTCACTGAAACCACGCCTACTCACTCTGATTACCACTATTATTAACATAGGTGTCTTCACAAGTTATTATAAAACACGCACTTAGTTTGTGTCACTTTAGTATGACAATTTCTTTATTTAATTTGAATTTTACAAATACAAAACATCTTATGAATTAGACTTTGTTGTATAGAGTATATAAATCTTTTTACCTATGACTAACATTTTTATTTCATATGAGAGTGTTGTCACTTGCAAGATATGGAGCGAAGGCTTCTTATTGGTCAAAATCGACACACCCTTCAAATTCATCAATGATCGATTAATATTATTAAGTGTCAAAAGATTAACAAACATAAAAATAAATTCCCAGGCATAAGTCTCCGTAAATACGATAGTAGAGTTACTTAGCTACACTTTTGATTAGTTTTTTTGTTAGTTAATGCCTCGTCTGAGCCTCGGCACTAATTAACAATAAACCGATCAAAAGTACAGCAAAGCAACTCTGTTACCGTCTTTACGGTGTACGTTTACGGCGACGCACGCCTAGGAATCCCAAGATTTAGTGTTTGGTGCCGTAAAAGCACACCGTAAAGACAGTAAGGAGTTACTTTTCTGCAAAGATAGGTTAAAATTAAATAGGATGGAATCAAATAAGTATCGTCACACGTTTAGTTACAATAAATAACCCCCTTTAACAATTGCAATATTTATATAACAAAGCCAACCACAAGATTTGGGACTCCGGGGGTTTGGGAATGATGAATTTCTGCGTTGCTGTATTATTTGTCTAATGGTAATTGTCTCTCCCAAGGCTTAAATGAGGCACAATAAACAATAAATAAGACAGAAGATCACCTCTACTACCTTTTTTTAGTGTGCGTTTATGGCAGTGCACGCCTTGGAAACCGTAGTTTAGACACCAGTGACATTTGATGTACAAAATCAAATCAATTGCACAAAAATGAACCATTCTTTGAATAAGCCGGCCCATAATATCAATAAATGCTTTGAATCCTTAAAATATTCGAAGTTTAATATTTAATTATTAAACATCCTTCACCGCGAATCATCCGAATTAGGATCACGTAGTTGATCAGAGAGTAACCTCGCGTATTTTCTGTTATCATCCTGTGACCCCGAAACTTATATTTATATTTACTCGAGTCACTTCCCGAAGCAACGCTCAGTCTTAAAGGATTAACAAATGACCAAAAGCCGTGACATTGATTTCGGTTATCAGGGTTATAATGAGACTTAAGTCAATATGTATTTGCAATATTTGAGAGGCCATTGCTCTCCCTGTTTTGCCATTGAAATCCAAGGCTTTGTCGCTGTACAATATTATTGTAAAATGGTTATATTAGAGAACAATACAATATGCATCAACACGTATTGTTCTGCTAAAGTGGAATCACTCGCCATGTTGATAAAATATGCAATAATAGCTGTAGTTAGTTACACTATGGCGCGTTCCTAGTAAAAGATAATCTCAGTTTAGATACGCTCTTGTTTTATTTAATTTTCCCGAAACACAACTAGACTTTCACAAAGTGGTTATTAAATGAGATAACATAGCACCACTATGTACAAGTTTCCATTGACAATTCACTCATCAGACTATCTAAGCCATGATCTGTTGAAATGTTAACAATTATAGCGGAATATAGACCTCGCGACGCAATAAGAAAAACATGACAATCTTAAACGTCATTTATTTATATACGCGCCGAGAAGATTTTTGACAATGTTTGTACAAATTGTGTTTCTTCTTTACTAGTTACACAGGTCAAGAGAATTTACCTTACTGTACAAGACATCAGAGTAAACCTGAATCAAGACGATCGATCGGGATTTTATTACTCCCAGTCGTAATAACCGATAAAGTCAATTTTTTGAGCGGGATTTGAACCCATGACCACAGTATTTGTAGACATGCGCTTTTCAATAGATTTTTATTAAATGCTAGTCTTTTTATATTCAGCCATTTAGTAGTGCTTAATTTTCCTCCAAAAATGATGAAAATAAAATCATGAAAGGCCTGGCAGAGCAAAACTGTCAAATTACGCGCGCATTGAAGTTTCATATATTTCCACCACTTGACAGTTCGCCGCGAACGCTTTTCGCGTTCTGTTTGGCCGGGTGTGAAAATTGTATTAAATTGCACGCCCCAATATGATGTGACATATTATTAAAAATAGATAATTCCACTGTATAAAGATTTAGATATATTCTGATAAGTGTGTTAATTTTATGATTATACGTTCCCAATAATCCGACCTGTTATAAAATATAAATTACCCTCGCTGGCCAAAACACCATATTGACTGTGTAAGCAAATATCGCAGATTTGAGTAAAAAACATTACACTAAAATGACTAACTTCCTGACTAACCCAATCATAAGACGTGTAAATAAAACCAAATATGTCTCGAGGACACCTAAGTTCATTTTACCAATGAACTTCCAAAACTGATATTATTTTTAAAGATAAAATAAAATTTCCAATAATCCACTCAACTCAAATTTGGTTTTACCTAAACAAATTGTTATTTAGTTTTTAAGCATTATATATTTTGTAACTGTTTTATTAATATTGCTTTTATCGTTGTTATTATTTATTAATCTTCAAATTTGTAAATGGGTTTTATTTTTTTCCCCATTCTTTCTATAATTTAATACTATTACTCATGTCAAATTTAAATAAAACATTCTCATGTTAGTTATAGGTAAAAAGATGTAAACACTCTGTACACCTAAGTATATTTCCAAAGATGTATTGTTCTATCAATCACTGTAAAAACTTATGCATAATAAAGAAATTGTAATAATAATATTGACTGTGTTTCATGTGAATATTATTTACAAACTACTTTCACATTTGCAGAGCCATCGCGATTGTTATGCTATAATTGTATTAATAATAGTGTAATAGATAATCTCGGAGAAGTTTGCGGTGAAGGTTGTGGCCGCCATTAAGAAATCACGGGCGTCATTCAGGAAGACAATATTCATTATGTTGCAATACCATCATGGTCACCCTACACTTTGTACAAAAATAATAATAAAATACACAACGTGGCTTCTAGTGAATTTACCTTTATTCAAATCTGCCTCGCGTACTTTGGATCCGGCTATTGCTGTGTACATTTCGGTGGGAAATGGCTCCGGCACTCCGACAGTGCGGCGTAAATAGTGTTGCCATTTTATCTCATCTAATAGCTGAGACTTTCAAACTGTATAAATTTATTTAGAAAATTTTTGTGATTTTATTATATGAATGAAATTATGTTAAATATACATTAAAAAAATCTTTAAGTAAGACAGAAGCCTCCTTTGATTAAATTTTACTTAACAGCCGCATATATCTAAATGAAAACTTCAGCTAAAGAAGTGATTGTTAAATCCCAAGAATTTCATATTCGGGTTTAATTTTGTGTTTATGATTATTATATAACCTACCTTGTTTGCTGTTATTTTTCGGGTACGGGAAATCCGTTCGCAGCGAACTGTCAACGGGTGGAAATATATGAAACTCCTGTGCTTTAATTTAACAGCGAACCTGTCACTGACTACTTTAAATCTGGTTTTATTCTGTTTAGGCCTGTTATTATTTGGAAATGATTTATTTATGTGGAATGTAAGTGAATCGTGTTAGAAAAAAATAATTTAAAAATTCGAATGGAATGGAAAACAAAAGAATATATAATTGTCTAACTGTGTGTATGTTATATGTCTGTCTGTCTGACTGTCTGTATGTCTGTCTGTACGGATCAATCTTTCAAATATCCTCAGCGTATACAGAGTCGCTATATACAGAAAAATAGTCCTTAATATATCAGGGTACAAGCATTAAAATTCCGTGTGCTCTAAGTCTTTATGGAACTGAGCCATATATTCAAAATGGAATAGAATATTTGGTAGTGAGACTGCATTTAAATTTGTTGATTATTGAAGATATGCGAAAGTAGCCCTTAATATGTATCGAATACCTTCGAGATATCGTATACTTTCGTTTGAAATATGTTTGCTGTCAGTATTGTTCTTAATATATGAAACGTAAAAAAATTTTGATTTTAAATCTTTATTTTACCTATTAAATGGGACATTTTCGAAATAGTAAAATAGTCCTATTTGACCGGCAACTAATGTAGATTCATCCATTATCTATAACACGTTTCATATCTCTGTCAATAGAAGGTAGTTAATCGTAAACTGATATATTTTATAAATAAATTCAAACGAAATCACATTGACAGCTAGGTGTTGCCAGGTGTATAAATAATTCAATTTAAATATTTAATCATAATTAACACATATCTAAAATCTCGAAACGGGTATTTTAATGATAATATTATTAAATTAATTTCAAAATAATTTTAGAGATATTTAATAATGCATAATAAATGAAAATTCTCAAAAAAGTATTTATCGGGAGACTCGCTTTTTAAATATTGTGATGAGTGTTGTCATCATATGAAAACCGCGTTATATTATTTTATTAATAATTTTAATAAAATTTCAAACTTCTTTCGAATGAAAAAACAAACAACTTATTATCTTCGTATTAAAAACAAATCAGAGCATTTCAAAATATTAAATAATTTCAATATATTTTTAGGTGTATTTAATTTGATAATGCATAACAATTTCCACATTTTTATACTTCATTTTTAAAATAAAAAAATTCTTTAAAACTTCTTTAAAGCAAAAATGAAATCAGAACTCAAATATAACCGTCCTAATACAAAACCAAGCAGAATATGAAAAACATTAACAAATTGAAAATTTCAATTAAAATTACCCTAGTTAATAATAGTGCAATAGATCCTCCGCTAGTAGAGTTATTATTAAGTGATATCATCACTATCATCAGTGATAAACCTCCAGGATTGTCGAGTAGAGAAAGAAAATGGGAGAGAGTTTTCCACATGTCCTTTGGAAAAGTTCTGATAAAAAAACGTTTTACGATCCCTTTAGAGCCTGGCTAAACAGAATGCGAACTGTCAACGAGTGGAAATGTTTGTTAGTAGAATTGGCGATGCGCATTTTGATTTCAATGAAAAATAATTTTATTTTGACCATAATACATACTATATGTACCTATATAAAAACTTGTTTTCGAGTTATATAAAATTACTCTGTTATGATGGTGTGAGTTGTATTTTGATACTTGACAACCAAAATAATACACTATACAAAAAACTATACTTGAATATAAGGTTATTGATATTAACCAAACTAAGTCGCCAATAATTTATAGTTTTTTTCATATTTATTTTTTCGTCTGGAGTTGGGGTTCGATTGGCGAAAAAAACAAAATAAATAAACAACCTAAAAGAATGGGGGAATTTATTAACCATGTTCTTATCAAATTCATACCTTTTTGTAATTCCATTAAACAAGAATATAAAATTGGATTAATATCTCTTATAAATCTTCTTCGAATAAACAATATATTGATTCCATCGACTATTACGACAGGAAATTCATAGATCATCAATAGTTAAAATGGTGTTAACTCCCGAGTTCTTCTAATTTACAACATGAATTTGCGATTCTTGGATAAAATAATATGTATATATATAATATGTTTTCTTCAAGTGTGCGGTGAATATCAGAATTCAATAATGTTTGATTTTATTTATTCAAATACAAAATAAATGTTTTCTCACGTCTATGATAACTAGATTCATACCGCATAAAAAACCTATTTTTCTTAATTTTAGGAGTACAATTGTGTTTTTTTGACAGAATATGCAATAATTAATTAAATATCAATATGAGAAAAAGTTGAAAACGTAATATCTCCATACATATATGAAAAAGAGGAAAATTTAGGGTTTAAACGATAAACTGGATGTATTAGTGTAAAGGTGTTAAAACACTTTGATTACAGTGTTGCCCCTGTAAAACTCATCTGCCTGATCAGCCATCTTGATATTTATACATCCGGTTGTATAGCTTGCTAACAATGAGCTAATATAGATATATGTATAGAGATGCCAATAACAATACCATAGCAGGCACCAGCCATACAAACAGGCACCAAATGTGTTCGTCGGTTAGCTGCTTGGGGCGCTGCTTCTACCGCCTCGCCGCCTCGCTGATTTCAATTCTAATGCGTCGCTATCTGTCACTTTACGTGAAAATATGACGGAATATTACATGCCGCTTCTATAGATAAAAGTTGCTTATTAATATATCGCTGGTTTCGATTCACATCGGGCGATTTACACAGAATCTCTTGCTACGCCATTGTGTGATATTACTGTGACCATAATTTTCGTATAAAAACTATTATTTTCTTGTTGCTATTTGAAGTATATTGTATTAGTTGTCATCGTAAGACAGTCCTTCCAACCAAAAGGAGGACACTCTGTTAACAGTTGTCGACATTGGTATGGTTTTATGAATGATTGTGCGAATAGAGCAGGTTTAGTGAGTGTCGGTAACTAGTACATATAACAGTAGTACATAGATAGAGTATATACAATAGATGTATATGTATAGGACAATAGAATAGAATTTATTATAAATAATGATTCGGTAGTTGTGTGTGGCAGTGGCGGTAGTTTTGGCACAGTGTCTGTTGTGGTCAGGGCTGTCAGTCGTAGTCAGTGCGTCGACTTGATATCACGTCTTTAGCTAATCTTACCATTAACAATCGTTACTTTGTTATCTTGCCATAAAAGCACAGCCCAATCACGAGCACGCTCCACTTCTCACTCGGATGAGCCACTGTCTTGTCTCCCTTTAACATGTATCGGTCCACTCTTTGAATACCGCCGCCGCCGCGCAACTCATTACTATTTTATCAGAAATTAACTACGTATTATCGTCGCGAATATATTCGAAATGGGGCGAGGTGAAGGCCTGAAAATGGAAGCCCAGGGCATCAGCCCCAGTACTGAAGCCATCGTCGACAATGACTTCTCAAAACCCAAAGGTAAATTTTTAAACAAAAAACACTAATTATTTCAACTCTACCCACTCTCCCATTTGTGACTTTTTACTATTTATCATTTGGCTGTTACAATTCATTAATTAAGACGATATGTAAAGAATATTGCGACAGGTGCCGAGGGTTGCAGCATCACCAGGTGATACTCGTCCATTTGTATACAACTTTCTCCAAAATACCAGAACCTTCGAATGAATGCGTGTGATATTCTCAATGTTTGATGAAAGATCCTTCTCGTTTATCAGAAAGTTAACTTGTTATGTGCCAATTCAAAATAACAATATGAGAAAGTCAAGGCACAAACCAGTGATGCAACGTTGAAATACTCCACTAGAAAACTAGTGAAGTGTATTAAAATAAAATGGCAGAAGACAATTTCATGCAAATATTGTAGTAATTACTGTTCTTAAAGCGATTATTACTAGTTCGAATAAATAAAGCTAATGCAGTGGTTACACATTGCGATTTACTACTGCACAGTGTAACCACCGCATAATTCATTTTCAAAATCGTACTGGCGGAAAACTTTTTTTTACAAATTTATTAGATAGCACAGATATATTCTATATCATTAAAAAAATAAGCACATTTCTATATCAAGGTAATTATGTTTTTAGTATTTTTTGAAAAATTTGACATTTTCTGTTTTTCCGTCAAGGTCTTCAATTAAATATGTCGCGGTACATTAATTAAAATAATCACATTTCTCCAATTCTCATTACATAATCTTGTTTATCATTGATGATTAAAAGCAGATAGCTTATTTCATTGTTAAATATTTGATTTTTTCAATAAATTCAGATAAAATAGCATTTAATAAAAAATATATTAATAATATTTTTAGAAATACCAAGTCTCTGATAATTGCAGTGACGACCTTTAATTAGTCATATTTTGCTCTATTAATTAAACAATTGCGATTATTTACATGCGGGATATTTTAAATAGTTAAATTTCAAACCGATCCTTGACACCAAACTGTACTTTGTTCGATTAATCTTCGTGTTGCGAAATGTTGATATTTGTAATAAATTAAAAAGTAGTTGCGAAAAATTGTGTGGAAACAGTGGGCGTCGGCATCTTTTACTTACTCGTACATTCTGGAACCTAACTATGCTATAATCAATTAAATCATTATAATGAAATCGATAAAAAAATACACAATGTAACTTTTGGCTTAACAACGACGATATGTTCTATTAAGATTAAGTACAATTAATAACTAATCTAGTTCCAAAATATCCAATACAAATGCATAAGTTTTCAGAAGGAAGTTACACAATACATACACTTAATTAAAATTCACTAATTTACAATGTTTCCAGGAAACGTTGCAGCTTGTATTTGATACACCTGCTTCATTGAATCTTTGATATACTTCACCACAATTAACTCCAATGTCTAATTATACTTTAATTAATATGTATTAGTTGTTAATAGTGTCGGTTGCATATTATTATATCGCCATCCCGCGGAAAACTGGAAAGCTTCATAAACTGGCAACACAGATGTAGTATTTTAAATATTTATGTATACTTTCTAAATGTTTTTTTTATCGAGACTATTTCCTCAATTGTTGTGTAATAAATATTTCACGCCAACAATGTTTGCCAATAATAAGTTTGTCAGGTTTGAAAATAAATAATCTACTCTCAGTTTTTATAGTAAGCGATATAGAAAGGGAAAAGCATTATAAGACACGCTCGACTGGCTTTTATAGAGCATGTAAATCAGTCAATAAATTAATAAGTAGTAGCTTCCAGAAATATTGCACTTCCATGTGGAAGTTACCTGATAAAATAATGCGCGGTTATGTAAGTGACCTGATTGTCCTGGCGGTGTTGTCATCCGAATATTGATAGCGATTATCGATTATTATGATTACAATGAGTATTGTTTAATAAAACACTCGTTAAAAGACACGCAACATTGATAATATTCAATGACGCCAAACAATCAATATGGACGGCCACATTGTTTCAGATCAAATCTAATTTTATAATCCTTATCGATTTCAGACAAAATGTGTATGAAAATAATGGAATTTCAAAGGACCGATATTGTAATTTGTAAACCTCAGTCAAAAGGTGGAAAAACAGGTTTTGAATCGCTTACAATTGTAGAGCATTGCGCGGCTTACATTTTTATTACACATTTTGCGTTTATAATTGAATTTTCGGATGTTAACAGAACAATCTTATAACAAAGCACTTCATCACACCCACCTGGACTAGTTCTGATGATTTGTGATAAATAAAACCGGTGTTTGAGTAGGTGAATCATTGAGAGAATTCGGTAAACAATATTTGAACCCACAACATTGTGTGTGCATTTTTAAGATGCTTTGTGAATAAATTATCATAAATATTATGAACATCTCAGGCTGTCCATTGTAAAATGGCGACAAGTGTAGCTAATTTTATAAATAGTTCATTAAAACAATACTGATTCACGCCATAGACTATAAGGCCTGCTTGTGTTGCGGAAAAACTGTGAAATATTTGCGCATAAACAACAATGAAACCATGCTTTGGCTCCAATCATCTGGATCGTCCGATAATTCAACACTTTTATTACTATTTAGACACGGAAATTAATGGATAATAATTTAGTGGTGGTTGACATTGTACTTCTTTTATTTTAATATTGTTGTAAAGAGACGATTGGCACCAATATCACCGTTATTAGAAGGCCGGTCAAGTGGATGAAAAATACCAAGATGGCGGACGAAATAGGACGAAATTGGTGTATACATACGCACCGCACGCACACACTTTCATTACACTATTATAGTGAATATGAGACTCGTCTGCTTGGTATTTATACATCCAGTTGTGTGGCATTTTATCGACGGTAACGGTTTGACACATTCATCGCTATGTATTTTAAAATCTAACAAATAATATAAAATTGATCATCTGGAGCTAACCTTGCTCTGATTGATATGTTTGTAGAGCAAATGCCAAACTTAAGACAAATAGTATAAATTGTTGTCATAACGCAATGCGATTAAATCTAACGCAATATTATTATAATTATTTCTCCATTAATTTTCCTCATTCGTGTTATCTTTCCACAAGTACACTTATTGAAATTATCCTTTATTTATATGTAGTGTCACTGAAATGTGACTCGTGTATTATAAGATAAGTTTGACTTTTAAAAACTTGTTCTGTTTGATGTTTTAAATGTGAATAGAGCCACTTTGGTGAATCTCTAAATTAGCCAACCAAAACAGGTTATTCTGCAATAAATATCCTTGAGAGATATACAGTAATAATTATATTGTGGTAGGACTAAAATAAGTAAATACAAAATACACTTTATGGCCTTGAAATATAAAGTGCAGATTGACAGTAAGTTGTGAGGGGCCTCGATTTTTTATATAGCTTATGGTCTTCGAAGTACACACTTTAATCTGATACAAAAGATTATCGAACTTTTTTAGACACAACATGTTAATTCACTGTCTGTCGATCTTCTTAATTATTACTAGACTAGACTACTGCCCGACGATCCAGGAAATCAGAAATCCTGGATAGACGGACAAACTGGTTATTTGATTGCTCACTGAGTTTATGCTTGGGCTTCCCGATGATCAACCGTATTTGTAGTCACGCGTTGATATTTTACATTTTAATAGTTTTTTTTTTAAAAACTTCCAGGACGACTGGCAACACTCGATAAAAAAATGTATTTTAATGTATGCATGCATGCTTTGCTGATTCTGTTATAAATGTAATTGAAAATCTACGGTTTACAGAACAAATTGCGCGAATTTAACCTTAAGTGAACCTCACTTTATTGAAAAAAAACCAGAAAGTATTGTGCAATATTCAGCTAAGATAATGTTAACAATGTATTATTTGTTCTATAAATATTCATTTCAGATAAGACTCTTTTATTTATGTTTAAATATAGACAAGTGTGAATATTATACAGTCCCTAGCAATGACTTTATATATACAAAGGTGCCAATAACACTTTAAAAGACTTAAAGTGCATCATTAAAACTTGCTTGAAATATTCAACGACAAATAATATGTGACCACGAGTATATGTATAATATGCGGATGTAGTAGTAACCGGGCATATTAACAACACGCATGACACTTGTATAGATATAAGTTGATCGGTCCTGAGTTATGAAAGGACTCAGTTAAGATAATACGAGCGCGAAATATTGTAGCAATGGATCACTTACGAAATGTATGGCTTTAAGAAGCATTGAATCGCTTTGTTGAAACATTGTTCATTGTTCAATGAGTAAATCGAGTATAAAAGAGTGACCTGAATTTAAAGTGGCGATTTCTAAAAGGACACTCTCCGAATATAGAATTATAAATAATAAAAAGGGCGTAGCGATGATCACGCACTGTCATTATTTGACAACAACATCTTTTTATACCTGTAACCTTCAGCCATTGAAAAGAAATCCTTGAAACAAGTCGATATTTGTTATAAAGATAGCGGTGACAATCAAAGCTTCTTAACCATAATAATGACTCATGATCAAATAATAATATGCTCTATCTACATATGATCATAAAAAATATTTAAAACTAACGATGTTATTGTTTTTAGTTCACTTTTTTTGAAATCCAATATTTTATAAAACAATAACAAACATCATAAATATAGTATGTTGTGTTATTTTGAATAGTCTTTACGGTTTTGTGAACACACCGTAAAATCCGGAAATAACATATTTTTTTATTTATTTTAAAAAAACATCATCCTAACATAAAATTTAGACATGCTCAGATGCGAGCTAATTTATCAACGGCCGTGATTGGTCACACCGCAAAATAAATGTATTATCACAACCGATCGCTGTTAACACTTTGATGAAAATATTATTGACATTTGCCACTAAACCGATTAGACAATTATTAGTGTTGCCTCTGTCAAACTCATCTGCTTTGTCCGCCATCTCGATATTAATACGTGGCCTGCTAATATATCGGTGGTATAAGGTTAAAAAAATATTCAAATATATTTTTTGAAATAACCATAAAATATTCTCAAGTAACCATTCTAATTTTCGGAGTCTATTCGTAAAAGTCAGCTGCAATCATTTAAAAAGACCTTTATTTCACATTATATTTTACTCATAACCAGCTTAATCGATATATTAACAGGCCATACAACTGGTAATGTATAAATACCAAGATGGTGGACCAAGCAAATGAGTCTGAGTGAGACAATCAGTGTTGCCTCTGTCAAACTCAATGATATTTATACATACCAGCGTGATATCTCAGGGGATAAGACGCGTGACTACTAATACTGTGGTCATAGGTTCGAATCCCACTCAAGTCAAGAATTTTTAAAATTGATTTCATCGGTTATTACGACTGGGAGATCAGGAATAATATTAATAAAATCCCGATCGATCGTCTTGATCCAGGTTTACTCTGATTTCCTGGATTGTAAGGTAAATACTGAGGCGATTATTCGATTTATTATTAAGTCGGGCAGAGCCGCTCTGTCGGTGACCTGTGTAACTAGTAATAGTTAGGATCACCGACAGACAATTAACACGTTGTTGTGTATAAATACCTCCTCAAAGAAAGCTCCATCAGAGATGTAGGTTCTCTGGTATTCCAGAAGACTGTGTTCTCTTAATAAAAAAAAAAAAAAAAAAATGGCCTGCTAATATATCGATGGTATCGCCCTGCTACATACTAAAAATTCTTCATTGGATCTTGGACCGTCACGCTGTCGCTCGGTTGTGGTTGTAATGTAGGCCAAGCCTTATGTAGAATACATATAATTAAAATAAAAATGTGGCGAGAGTAGTTGTAGGATATTGAACCTTGCTCTTTGTGATCGCCACCGCGTAGACTTGACATAGATTCACGGTTAATTGCTTTCATCCTGTATAACGAGACTCTCTCCACTATAAGGAGGTGATGATGATGGTGATGATGATGTATTATTACATTGTAATAACAACATATTTGCTACAGACGACCAGCAAATATGCACAGTTGTGTTGATTCTGATTTCAAAGTTGATCTGGGTGTGTTGTGGATAACTTGTCATCAAAAGCACGTAGCTTTGATAAAATATTTCACTTTTTCACTGCCTCCTCAATCACAATACAATACCAAATGTTAGATTAAATCGTAATCAATTAATCACTTTGTATTTAATTGATAAAATGTGATTCGTGCGCAAATTATTATTTGGCAGTTAGAATGACTCATTTTTTGTTAGCGGTCGTCAATCTGATGTAGATTGAATCGTTTTGCTTTAATAGAGCAAATGTCAAACTTTAGATTATGATATATAACAACTAAAATATCCCATGCATTATAATTGCCATGTTGTTATTGGACGTTGAACAATCAAACATGTTTTTGAAAACATTCAATATTACCAGACGTTCATACAAACACTATTTTTTGCAGTGTAAAAATATTTATTTATTTTGGTTTTTAGACACAACAACGTGCTAATTAATTGATCTTAACTATTACTAGTTACACAGTTACTCTGTATTTATCTTACAATCCAAGTAATCAGAGTAAAGTACATACTGCACTTTTGTATGGTGGCTCTCGCACCAGAACAATCACAAACTCTTCATAATGGTCTAACTCAATTTACCCGATGATAATCCATAATAAATGACTGTCTGAATTTATATTTCAAAATAATTTATATTTGGTTGCATTTTGAGTAGTATGTATGTAATCTTATGTATAAAGATGATAGATAAGTAAATATTTTTGATATACTTATTTACATTTCCTTAATAATAATGTTGAGAATATTATTTAAAAAAAAGCCAACCAAATAATATTAGATACTAATACTTATTTTAAATGGCACATCAATCAATCAATCACGTACATTTTTTTATTCTAGAGAATTAAAACGGTTCTTATCATTGTTCAAAGTTGACAAGTGTTTGATTTGATGGATCGTTTAAAACTATGTATTGAATATTAGATAATTCTTATTATTTAAATCAATGATTAAATAACACAAAGATATTATCGATATTTTTTTTGCGTATCGATAATTTTGTAGTTGGTATGAAAATCACAACGTGTAATTTCTTCGATATCGGCTTCAAGACACAATGACAACATATTATAATCACTTATCTGATTATAAAATAAGGGAAATACCTGGTCAATGATCATATTTAGTCACAAGGTCAATATTCAGAATCATCTTAAAATGTCGGAATAGTAGTTAATGTATTAAATCACGCTTAAATAGAAGAGCAATCATCCAATTCTTGATGTTCTCATTTCCTTTTATTGTGAACACCCACTTAATATCAACATATTCAATACTTTTAAACACATATAAAGCATATTTGCCATTTATTATTGGGTATAATTCTTTATAGCATTGTAACATTTACCTATATGGCAGTTTTATTATTTTTTATCATTGATCTTTACCGTCTATTCTTCTCTGTTCATTGTTGATTGCACTATTGTGTATATTTATTTGAACTAAGATATATACATAAATGTTCCTTCATTTTTGTATATAGAGTATGCATAATGTCGTAATAAGCGGTATTTAATTTGTATATACGTGTGCGGTCGGGTTAATATTAGTTAACAATTGAAATCGGTGTTTTGCACTTCCACCCCCTAGATAACTAATTCAATTAAGTATTAAAGATAATAATTAATTGAATCAAAATACTTTTACTACATGTCACACTTGAATTATTCATCACTAATCGCAGCAGTTTGCGGTAAGTTAATATCCACTTGCGTTATACTAAATATTGACATTTATTCTATGAACTAAAAATACACGTTGATCAAACAATCTTACCTACTTACTATAATCTTTTTAACATAATAAATACGTTACCTAAATGTATTTGCTCAGTAAATATTTTTGACTCTTTATTTACCTATATTTACTTAAAGCCTTGCCGGTGATTCATCTATAAATAATATGTTTATAACTTTTAAATAAGGAGGACAATCTGGATTGTTTTTCATAGAAGTTAATAACATTGTTTGAATGATACAAACTATTTCGCAAATAGAAATAATAATAGTAACCATATTATATTAACTAATAATAATTATATTGATGATTCGGTTGTTTGGGTTGGATTTATTTGCAAGATGAAAAAAGAAGGTCACCTTACTTATAGTGATTAAGTATATTTTTTAGTTTATATAAAAAATATGCTGGGATTTAATATGTTGATACAATATACATATTAAAATATTTGTATCGCCACGCTACAAGCAACGCCATCTGTTTAAACGATCTCATAGTTGTTGTGCATGTTCCGTGTCTTGTTCAAGAGATGGCAGCAGTGTAGAGTTAGTTAGTTATCAGCGGTCAGCGCAGTGATAATGATAACTAGTGATAACAGTAGTAGTGATAGCACACGGCCACTTTGAAGGCCGTGCCTCTTCACCAATCTTAATCTTGCGCTCGTTCCTCTTCATTGAGGCTGGTTCAAGTGAATGATTGCTCTTTGCTGATTCACACACAACCACATTTTAAATATAATATCACCCCATACTTCTGGCTCTGTGTCTATCTCTCTCATCTATATACATCTGCACTCTTCAACAATGAAAACTACTAGGGTTGTGCAATTTATTTTTATAACGAAGCATCGCAAAAAAATCGAAATTCTGTTAAACGCTCTTTAGCCTCTTAAGTAATGGATCCCAGGCATACGTCACCGTAAATACGATAGTAGAGTTACTTAGCTACACTTATCATCGGTTTTTTGTTAGTTAATGGCGAGGCACTAATTAACAAAAAAAACGATCAAAAGTACAGCAAAGCAGCTCTACTACCGACTTTACGGTGTACGTTTATGGCGACGCACGCCTAGGAATCCCAATCTTTACACCTAAATGTAATAACAATGCCCATCTTACTGCTGTGTCACAGTACCGCAGTGACAGAAAATACACGATTATCATCATATTAGCTAGTTAAAATCCTATATGTGGCTTCGCGTGATTGTTGCGCAAGAAAGAAAAAATGGCGTGGCGTTATTTATATGAAATGGCTGTATTTGAATTTAAGATTAATATAAAGTACTATGTTATTTTATAACGCTTTGAAACAATAAGATCCTTAAAACAGCATTAAGAATAAGCTTTATGATAAATAAAATATAGAAAAATGTAGGTAAACTGCACGGGTATACAGACAATTCAGGTTGGTGAACGAAACTTGTGTTGGTTAGTTTTGGATGATTTCTCTCCGGAGCTCCAACGAATTGTATGCTAGGCGGCCAGGAATTTGGAGGGTATAGAAAAGACCAATAGAAGAAGTATTGCTTTTCTGAACTGTCTCGGTGAAAAGCGAATGAATGATGAAGACTAAATAATAGAACAGTACTCCTAAGAACCCCATTTTACAGTACACGATCGGAAAGTAGATTACAGAATTTTTGACATATACGCCAAACATAAACAAAACAGAGAATTGGTTTTAATGGACAGCTTAAAGTTATCAGCATAAAGAAGAGGCCAAGAGGAAAAAATAGCAGAAGGCTGATCGTTGATAAAAATATTGAAAAACAGAGGTCCCAAAGTGGAGTCTTGAGTAACACCTGTGCTGCTTTGATTCGAATCCACCATAACCATAAGTGGACTTTGTGAATACGATCATTTCTGTATTAATACGATTTTGGACTAATACACTCAAAATATCCACGGTTAACAACACCATACAAAGATAACCGGCAAAAAATTCCATTCGACCTATTCTATCGTACAAAGCAAGACGTCCTTATCCACCCTCATCGAGCGCTGTTCGTTGTCAGGGTAGACAACAACCATTTGAACCTTATTCTCATAATATTATATTTTATATTCTAATATTACTCTGTGTCATAATGTATGATAAACCAGCGGCCGGTTTCTTCATTTAGCTCTAAGCTCGTGAATTACGTGACAACAGATTCTACGAATCTCGATTCATATACAAATATTCCGTTTCTTCAGGCCGTGTTAACGCTGAAGTCGATCATAGCCGATGTTTGTATCGAAGGCATTCTGGTGAACATTCGTGCATCCGACATTACCCGACGAGTTCTTCCGAATGGAATGAGGGGGGGGGATATAGCACGAGCTTGAGATTTAGCTCTAGCACGCCGATGTCAAGAGTCAAGATTTGACAAAAAAACGCATTTTGCGAGTGATTTAACATGCGTTGAAGAAACCGGGCATAGTGTAATGAGGTGTGTATGTGTGTACATGAATAGTAGCAAGTTCTAGTCTATTGGTACACGCATCAATGCTATCAGCTTTAGCTTTAGCGCAAATATAGTGCAATGATTGAAGTGCCAACCCTGCAGGTCCACGTGCCTCGCAGAATAGTGGAGTGTGTTGTCAGTGTTGCCGAGACCTGCTCCTCATCAGGACCTCGCCAGGAGTGTCCTCGTCCAGCTGCCGCATCCACCATGACGTCCCTCTTCGTGATGACCTCCTCCAGATTCACCGTCTGCGACATGACATAACCACACAAACTCCTCGCCCCACATTGTTATACTCTTGTTGTTATATTACTCGCCGCGAGTACCGTCACTAGTTGCTAGTGTAGTACCGTCACTAGTTGCTAGTGTGCTCTGTGATATATTATACCTCCTATATCCTATTTTATTCATCCCTATTCACTATTCGCTATGCGCTCCACACACGCCAGGGGTCGCAACGGGCACGTCTTAGTTTGGGACCAGCCAGGGCTAGACAACCACCGACCATCACAAAAAGGTATTATACTTTATTCATAAATACTGAATATAGTTCATTGACATAATAAATGATTTAATGATATGCGAGCAAGCAGCAGACATCAAGCATCAAGCCAATTTGCATACGTTGTTTTTCGTCGGGATTTTTTGTACACTCCTTCTTAAAACTGGTCTGCCTGTCTGGCTTTTAAATATTATAACAACATCACAATGAATAACATTATTATAATAATATGATGGTTCATGTTCATAAAAAGTTTATATTACGCTCTGTCAATCATCGCCGCATTTTTTTTAAACTTGTTTTTGCGAGATTAAATTGCAAAAAAATGTGAGCTTGATACAACGTGGACTCAATTTTTAATAATTTAATTTATTGACTAATTTCACCGTCTGTTATTTAGTAGCAATTGATAATAATAATAATCTACTGTCAATCTATATTATTCCGAAATAAAAATATGGGATTTAGCTTAAACGATACTCAAACTGTGTAATTATTTTTTAAATAGGGTTAAAAAAATATTCAAATATTATTTTTTGGAATACCCTATGTTGCAATAAAATATTCTTAATTAATTTTAAGTCCATCCTGTATAAATTATTATTTTATTTTGAAAATTAACTTATTACTGAACGTCTCATATTAAGCTTAATCAATGTATTAGCAGGCCATACAACTGGATGTATAAATATGAAGATGGCGGAACAAGTAGACGAGTTTGAGTGAGACAAATTGTGTTGCCTCCAGTTGTATGGCCTGCTTATATATCTGTGATATTGTTTTAAGTCGTTCAAGAATCTTCTGCTTTATATGAAACACTCGTTATTTCATTTCTAAAGTACATTTTTTAGACTACGTCTTATTTGCCAAAACCCGAATTAGCACACTTTGGCCGGAAAACGTATATTGCGTCATTTATACAAAATGTGTTAATCAAACAAAAAAAACTCAAATAACACTTTGGACTTTTCGCCGTGTCATTCTTAAAACAGTGACGTTCGTAGTTTTACATAATATAGTCATAAATACTACTACACTAGTTTGTATCAATACGACCAAATATTCTTATAGTAAAAACAACTGCATATAATTTATCGGAATGAAATCTCTATTGAATAAGAGCTTTTATTATTGATTGATAATAAACCTGAAAAGATTAGAATATTTATACAGAGCTTCCCGATAAAGCGGTGATTTATCGCACGATTTCTTTGTATGTATTCTGCCATTAGTTTAGTCCCTGAATCAGTGAGGTGTAATAACCACTTTACCTCTTTCGTAAACTGGGAATTAACTTTTAGACACAACAACGTGTTAATTAATTGTCTGTCGGTGATCTTAACTATTACTAGTTACACAGGTCACCGACTTAATAATCAGTATTTACCTTACAATACAGGAAATAAGAGTAAACCTGGATCAAGACAGTCGATCGGGATTTTATTAATATTATTGCCGATTATCCAGTCGTAATAACCGATCAAATCAATTTAAAAATTGTTGAATTGAGCGGGATTTGTACCCATGATCACAGTATTTGTAGCCACCGTCTTATCCTCTGAGTTATTACGCTGGTAATATATTTTATAATTTATTTATATCGCATATACAAAATATTTCGATGATTGTTGGTAGATTTGCAAGATGTAAAAGGAGGATGTTTGGTCACCTTAATTATTAATATGCCTTTTATTATAAGTGTTCACATAATATATTTATAAATAACTTCTGATAAACATACAACTTTTACAAAGTCAAACTGTATATTTATATAATTTCTTTGTGTTAATCAGCCATTGAAATGATTGCACTTTTATTGATTCTGTGATATTCTCTTGAGATCACGCGGCAATATCACGACTACACGTGTATTTCAGTAATCAATTAATTATGTATCTAATAAATTAATATAAGGGATCTTTCGTATAGTTTTTTTTGCAAATTAATACACATGAAATAAATATGTACTAATATGAAGATATTACACTTGATTGAATCATGTACAAGACACAGACACGTGCCATTTAGTCAATTGGCACAGGTGATCGTTACCCACACTGCTTCTATTCAATTAATAAACATTTATAATATGTACTTTGCCCCCTGTCTGGATTTTTTTTATTAAATCGTTCCCTAACAACTATTTTTTTTAAACCGTTTTAGTCGGATAATTGCAATTTTGCGCGTCGTTGATGCCAGAATGAGATGTTCGAGGTCACAATAATGTTATTCTTATTTCATATATTGTGGTGAATTATAGCTAAAGTCGTCGCTGCGTGGTGTCAGTGTCCTCTAGGTGACATTGGTGGTGTCCTGGGAAACTGTGTAGAGTAAATGTCATAATTGGTTAACTTGCCATGGTTGAAAGTACGCGGGAATAAATGCATGGCCGTTCTATATTTAAAAGTTTATTGAAGTCTTCACAAGCTCTTTGCGTCAATACCATACGCAGATGAGGCGAGCCATACAGGCAGGCACTAAAGGTTTCTTGTTTTAGACGCTTGGGGCGCTGCTTCTACCGCCTCGCTAATTCTATTGCGTGTACATGTATTCGTGACCGGGCATATTCGAATGTATGACGTAATATTACATGGCGCTTCTATAGATAAAAGTTCATTGACTATAGTCTATTCGCTCTCGATATTGACAAACATAATAAGATTTGATGCACATTAGACATGACTCGTGGATGATATCTATGGACAAAACAGACAACAATTTGAAACGGACTGAAAGTATTATAGATGAAGATAAAGCGAAAAGCAAAAATAAAGCGAATAGATTATAAGTATTGATATACAACTACAGTTTAAAGTACATGTGGATTGTACACAACATATTTAAGTGATTAGGAAGCCGAGATTAGTTCACTGTCAAGGTGATTGAAATGTCTGGCAATGAATCAATGCCAGTCCTGTACACTGACCTAACCTTTTACAAATAATCAGCCAACGATTCAACAACATTTATTACATGCCACAGATTAGGTAATATTATTAGATCTTGTGAGTCCACAACTGAATAAATAATTACTCAATATGAATGATTTTTTTTCCTAATATCAGAATTGTCAGAAGCATAGATATAAACATAAGATATCGCATGAGTGGCTAAATGCGTGGTTAGTTCAAGTGGCCAAAAACATGAGTTACCTGGCAAACATTATACTGTAAACATGTCTCTTCATATCTTCAGTTATATTTCACAGTAAAATGGGTAAATGCATTGTTACTCACTTTTTACCAAACACTACTTCTTTAACATGTTTAAAATATTATTGCCAAAGTATTGTCACAACCACTCTCAGTGTTCACTATAAATGTGTTGAGTGAGGGAGACACACTTATGCCTTTATCGAATAGGAGAGAAGAGTGCAACAATACACGGGCTACACGACTTATTTATAAGCAATGCGATATCTAATGTTTATATCTATGGTCAGAAGGTAGTTTCTTCCTGTAGTATATCTCTGCTCTTTTGCATTTTCGTTGTAATGTTTTTTTTAAAGTAATAATCAGATTCCTTGTAATTATTCCAAAACAATATTATTTGTCAGAAAGATAGTTATCTCGGTGTGACGTCAATGCCCGTTCTAGTTCTCCGTATTCTAATTATAATAATTATGCAGTGTGTACTTTGAACCACCAATGTGTGTAAAACCACATATTAGCAACAAAAACATAAAGATGCACCTGTTGTTTACAACCTTTTACACATTGGTATCGATAACTTACCAACGGCAATGATTGGTCACACCGCCCAACTATAATATGTTCCGATAACACCAATCACAGCCGTTTCCGGTAAGTTAGTTCCCCTGTGCGCGAGTCTGAAGTTTGACATTTACTCTACAAACATAAGAAACAATGGAATAAAAGATTGCATTGCATTATATATGTATTTACACATTTAGGCAATATTGTTGAACTATGTTTTATATCAATATGTATTTTTGTTTAAAAAATTTACTTTACTTTACTAAAGAAAAATCTTTACGGTTAAAAAAAAAATCTTTTCCTAATTATTATTAAAATAATTGAGGTAGCAGAATATAAATGACATGTAATATTTGTTTTATTTTCAGGATGGTGGGGCAGTCGTCATTTTGTGACATTCATGTTATTCCTGGGCATGGCCAACGCTTATGTGATGAGAACCAATATGTCCGTGGCTATCGTGGCTATGGTCAATCACACGGCTATCGGGGCTGACAATGTTGTGGATGATACAACCTGTTCTGGAGATCAAGGAAAGGAGGTTAGATCCTTTAGTTGTAGCTTTCAAACACTCCTTCCATTATATCATCACACTTTACTTCTAAACTAATTACTCGAGTACTATTACAATATCTTTAATCCATCGATTACCTGCATTATTATCATAAACTCTATCAATTCTATTTCTTACCTTGACATCTTTCATAAAAATGTATTCAGACAACTAGTTTAGTATTATTGATGAAATTCAACATACTATGTATAATGTTTTAAACTAAGTTGCTGGATTTATTTAGTATATAATGATGATAATAAGCATTTGCCCAACAATACAGCCTCTGTACTTACGCTGCCTTTGATGATGTCTTCCTGATGCTGTACCGACACTACAATTAATTTTTGTTGTTTAATAATGTTGTGTTTTTGTATTTTATAAAATCTAATATAAAGACAAGTCTCTCTGACTGTGCGATGATAATATTGTAGTTCTTTAGGAAAGTATTAGTTTTCATTGTTCATTTTACAGCCATTTTGGATCATTAAACTAATATGCAAATGGTAAAATTATGTTTCAGCTGATAGTGTGTGTAGTGCAAAGGCCTTAAAATGGCTTAATAGCCGTTTGGAGGTCAAGTTTGTATCGCACGGGCAACAAAACAACACTCACTCCCAAAACGGGAGAACTCTCTCACTGTATAATCTAAGATGTAAGTATTCACAGCAGTGCCGTGCGACGGGAGCCCGCCTCTCGGACAATATCTCTACTAATATATGCTAATTTGGTTGCAATCTAATTGTTGGCAGCAGTTTTTCCTTTAGAAATATGTAACAAAGCCCCAGCGACTGACTGACAAATATATTTGGTGTGGCCAGTGTTGCGATACATTATTCAGTTACAGATATCATCTGTTCAACTGTGTGTTTTGACTCTTTCCTCAAGAGCATGCTCTTTCACTAGACTAAGGTTCTCTCGTTGCCATCTTCGTTTCCTCATCACTCGGAATTTGGAATCGGATTTGTGGATTCTCTTCTATATATTTTTTTTAAGACAATTAAAGCAGATTGAATGTTACATACAATTATGTATGGTGAATTCACAAATAAATAGGAGATAATATTTTTAAAAACTTTTTATGTTTTAGGATAAAAAGTATGACGGTATGAATTATTTTATACTTATCTGTTAACAGGAAATACCAAGTGCAACCATTTTAATTAAGAAAGCAATGATTTTTCGAGAACAATATAGTAATGAATGTTTTTACTTTTTTTTTATAGGATGAACAAGATGGAAGTTTTGAATGGCCGACATCTCTTCAGGGTCATATTCTTTCTTCGTTTTTCTACGGATATGTGATTACTCAAATTCCATTCGGTATCCTGTCAAAGAAGTATGGAGCAAAATATTTCCTCGGCATAGGCATGTTAATCAACTCAGTGTTCGCACTGCTGGTTCCTATTGCAGCCGAGGGAGGCTATTATTGGCTCATTGTCATCAGATTTATACAAGGATTGGGAGAGGTAGACAGTATAAAAAACACATTTAATATTGCACAAGTAATATTATAACTAAAGTTTACAATTTTCTAGGGTCCCATTGTACCATGCACTCATACCATGTTAGCTAAATGGATTCCACCCAATGAAAGAAGTCGGATGGGTGCCGCTGTATATGCTGGTATGTACTCGTCACTTCCTTTCCATACAAATACAGATTAGAAAGAATCTTATCAAACCTTTAACGCAATGATTTCAGGTGCTCAATTTGGAACCGTAATATCTATGCCACTATCAGGATTGCTTTCTCAATATGGATTTTCTGGAGGGTGGCCATCAATTTTTTATGTATTTGGAATAATTGGCACCGTTTGGTGCATTTTCTTTTTGATCTTTGTGTATGAAGATCCTGAATCTCATCCAAGCATTGATGAAGAGGAAAAAAAATACATCATTAGTAATCTCTGGGGAGCAGCCGGCTCTAGTGTAGGATATCTTTTTTAATAATAATTTTTATTTAATTGCTTATGATTTTATAATTGGTTATACTTTTTAGTCACCTCCAATTCCTTGGATGTCCATAATAAAATCTCTTCCGTTTTGGGCAATCATGTTGGCTCACATGGGACAAAATTATGGTTACGAGACATTGATGACAGAATTACCCACATTCATGAAACAAGTTCTTCATTTCTCAATTAAAAATGTAATACTTTCTTTGTTAAAAGTTATAAGGGAGTAAAATATTGATGACTGATTGTGTTGAACTGATTACAGAATGGCTTAGTGTCAGCTCTTCCATATCTTGCCATGTGGCTGTTCTCCATGTTTATATCTGTCATAGCCGATTGGATGTTGTCTTCGGGACGTTTCAATCACACCCAAGTTAGAAAAATCATCAATAGCATAGGTAATATACATAAATCTTCAAATATGCACGCTTCTCTTAACTAGATTTACTAATGAGCACATAATTTTAGGTCAATATGGTCCGGCAATTGGGTTAGTGATTGCTTCATATACTGGATGCAATCCGATGCTCACAGTTGCATGCTTAACAATCGGTGTCGGATTGAACGGCGGTATTTACTCTGGCTTTAAAGTCAATCATTTAGATATATCTCCAAGATTTGCAGGCATTTTGATGTCGTTTACTAATTGCTTGGCTAATTTGACTGGTTTACTGGCACCAATCGTTGCAGGATACATCATTGAAGGAAAAGTATGTATTTTAATCATTACAAATACTTATTTGATTACAATTACTACAATTTTTTTACTTTTAGCCCACTCAAACTCAATGGCAGAAGGTTTTTTTCATTGCGGCAGGAATTTATATATTCTGCGGAACATTCTATAACATCTTCGGGTCAGGAAAAAGACAAGACTGGGACAACCCAGCCAGCGATGAAGCGAATGCTCTTAAAAAGATGAACAAGAAAATGCAGAAGGATTTGGAAAAGGGCAAAGGGATCGACACAATAGCCTCCGCACCAGCTTACAACACAACTGAATCTAGACACTGACATAACTACTTTACAATTTAGTTACTACTTGCTTCATTATTGCTAATTTTATTCCATAACTTATTTAATATTTATATAAGTAGGAAAATCCAATCTGCAGTGTTATTCTGTTTTAAACTATAATAAGTGGTTTTCAACAAGACGTTTTATGAACGAGTGTTGACTTGTACTAGTCTGTGTAACATCTTTCAACATTATGTTACATTAATCAGTTTCTTTGCACTTCAATTTGTTTTAAAATATAATATATTGTAGAATTAAGAACTGGCCTCTTTATTATTTTTTAACAAATAATGACTCGTCATACATGATGTGATTTTCTGACTTTTTATTTGTGAATGATCACAGTGAAATTAAGATTACAGAGTGGAAATACAGACATCCTTTGTAATGCTCATAATGCAAATAAAGCATACACATTCCTTTTTAAATATTATTTCTGAAGTCTTTTGATACACTTGTGTACTATTAAAATGTGATTATTATTACTGGTCAATAATCGTCAGTGTCAAGTGATTCTTTGTTGTTTAGACATCTTTCCTAGACTATATAATCAAACAGTATTAAATGTAAAAAAAGAAGCATTGTGTGCAAAAAAAACAAAACAAAGAGCATATGATGAAAATCAACATTTATTAATATTTGTAATATATTTATAACACAAAAACAATCTGTCGTTTTATTCAAATCAAGATTTATATGTGTTGAATAGTGAAAAGGATCCAGTTCCCGTCTTGCACGGTTGTCCTAACATCAGGCAGCTCGATGCCGATTTCAATGCGTCTATTTTGCCTTTGAGGGTGGCTTCTTTTAAAAATGTTAAAGATGATTCAAAGGACATCTGTTGCAATGGTGAAACTGATGATTCCATACCTCTGCGACTCATTGGCTCAAATATGCCATTGTAAGTCATATAATCTGATATGAGGGAGAGATGTCTTAGGTCCACTTTGATTCCGTACACATTGAATACATTTTGGACTTCTTTGATGATAACTTTGCATGCAGCTTCGATTCCATAAGTGTTAGCGATGGCGTGTATGTCGTTAGAATACAGTCTATTTAAGTCTAGCAGGTTGTGATAAGGGAACATCGCATTGATGTTGATTCCTTCAGTTTTCAAGATCAGTTCGCCGTCATTGTTGGTAAATGTAATGGCCCGTTTTATTCGAGGCACTTCTCGCACAACACAATTAGCAGCGACTGTTTTCAACACGGCACTCAAGTCCACCTTTGAAACCCTCAACGGTAGATAAAATACAAGTTGACACCATGAAAAGTTCACTTTGTCATAAGTGTAGTTGGTTGCCTGATTGTACTGTTTGAGCACTTGTTGAGAATGTATGTCGGGTGTGGCTTCTAGTTCTTCAAAGCCTTCGTCCTCGGATACCTTTTCGCTTTTAATATTAGTTTCGTCATCAATATCGGACGGTTCTTCTTCCTCTGATTCTGGATCTTCATATTCTTGGCATTCTGTGTGGCGTTTTCGACTCCTCACCTATAAACAAATACATTTTATTATAATGAATTAATTGATTAATTAAGAAAGAGATGTGGACCTGTGTAGTATCATCATCATCAGCTGCTTCTTCCTCATCGGAGCTTTCATTTTCCTCAGCGAACAAACCTTTCTTACCCCTAGAAGCTGGTTTAGCAGTCTCATCATCATTTTCTACATCGCTGCCATTGTCATCTTCACTTTTTGAACTGATGACAGATCCAGTTTTTTTACCGGAAGCTTTAATAATATCTTTAAACATTCGAGCAAAAAATTTCTTCTCCATGTAATTGAGTATTTGTTGGGGTTTAATTCGATACTTTTTCTTATACATTTGATAAGGCAGGAAATGGAATGTCAAAGTATAGCCTATTTCTCTGCACGGCACTAGTTTTATTTTACTTGAAACATCGATCTTATGAAGAACATCTTCTATAGTAACTCGGGATAGAGTCTTCTGTAATTTTTCTGCGTTCTTGTTCAAATTGTCTACGAGATGAAATGGAATATCCATACTGGGGGTTTTTAAGTTAGATGACGCCATCATTAAAATTTCTCTAAGACGGGGAATTCCAAGAGTTACATTCATGTCACCTCGACCAGCAAAGTGAAAAGTGTTCAGTGTCATCTGAGTTGATGGTTCTCCGATGGACTGTGCCGCTAATAATCCCACAGGTTCACCGGGCGCAACCAACGATTCCATTGTCTTCAATCGCATCATATCTTTAAACTCGGATTCTTCCGATACAAACTGATAATCAATATTCGAAATGTTACCTCGATTATTTAAATATGATTCTACTAGTTTTTCCATATTTTCATTGATGACACCGAAATAGTGATCAGATTGCATGATTGAAACTAAAGGATCGGGGCATTTTTTTGTTAGAAATTTCTCTTTAACAGATGACTTTTCATTTACCCACGATTTTAATATTGAAGAAGTGTACTTGGTTCGTCCAGGAATTAATTCACATTGAACTGCATTTTCTTGAGAGAAAGTTTTTGAATATTCTATAAATGGAGATGATCTTATTCGTTTTCCATACACATATTGTTTTTTAAAGCATTTTTTTACTTGTTTACTGTGTTTTTCAATCATTTTTGGATTGTATTCTTCTTTCAGTTTGCGTAAATTGTCTTTATTAATAATAGCATGCACATTTTGATCTAAAAAGTGTATTTGTTTTTTATTTAAGAATTGTGCTTTAGAAACATCCATACCATCTTCTCCGTAAGCAAATTGAATGATACTATCATCCGAGTCGCGGACCGTCATATCATAATCTACTTTCAGACCCTCGAGATGCTTTATGAGACATCTTTGTAAGTATCCCGACTTACTTGTCTTCACAGCGGTATCAATCAAGCCTTCTCTACCGGCCATGCAATGGAAAAAGAACTCTTGAGGTTGGATTCCAGTCATAAATCGACCATCGATAAAACCTCCAGCTCTCGGGGAAGTGTCAAAAGCTCTGAATGACGGTAACGATTTACCGGATATCATGAGTGGCGGTCTTTTCCCTTCGAGTTCTATTTGACCGAGTAAGCAAGATATTTGCATAGTGTTTACTGTAGATCCCTTTGCTCCGGATTGCACCATAAGTTGTAAATTATTATTAGGAAACTTTGAAATTAATCCTTGAGGTAAGCAGGTCTTATTTATACTATTTGTGAATTTGTCCAATTCTGATTTGAATTTACGATCAAGGACGGCTCTAAAATTAGGGTTTTTACTATATTCGATTTCTAATGCTTGTGTTATCTCATTTGTGTCGGCATTCAGTGAAATACCGACAGCCTCGGCAGCCGTAACATCACCTATTTCACGACAGGTTTCAATAATTATCGATCTAGTACTGTTGGCTTCGGGAACAATCAGAATATCTTTCACACCCAATGTAAATCCTTCTAGTTGTAAATAAAATGTGAATAATTTGGCTAAAGAGCTCAAAAATGTTCCAGAAACACTGCCACCGTATAATTCATACATGCAATGAGCCAAACTGTAAGGGTTAGATCCAAAATGTGATTTGTCAAGAACTCCGCATAAAAGTTCTCCTTTTCGAATTACAACTTCAGACTCGGACATAGTATTGGAATTTTCGAAGGGCGTTCCGCCTGCAGTCCAATTTCTCGGTGTCTCCAGTTCCCAATGTTTGGGACCAATTTTAGCAGTACTTATCAAAGTAATAGGTGCCTTTTCTTCAGGAATAAGATTAAGTATGAGTGTTGACAGTATTTGTTTGCCAGACCAGAGACGGACAGGTTTTATGATGGTCGGTGGTAAGAGTTTAATTTCCTTTTTCAAATGTGATAAACCTTGGTAAACAAGATGGTGGTAATCACTTTTGGTGAAAAACTTTCCTCTGATTGATAGTTTTACTCCCGATATAACATGGTCTTGAATAAGTCCACTGAGAGGAGTTCCGTCCTTCGGTACAAGGTATTGTTTGTTGACATCCATCAAATTATATGCTTCACTGCGGGCTATTTCATTTTGAGGAAAATGTGCATTCATTTCATCTCCGTCAAAATCAGCATTGTATGCTTTACAATTGGCGTAATGTAATCTCAAAGTTTTTTCTCCTTTTAGAATTCTAGCTTTGTGAGCCATTATACTGGGTTTATGAAGAGTGGGTTGTCGATTCAATAATAAAACATCACCATTTAGTAAATGTCTATGCACCGTTCTTACACCAGATGTTTTTTTTTCATCGGGAGTCAACAATCTCATCGCCAAGCTTTCACGTTTTTTAGAATCTCCAGCAGGAATTGTGATAACTCTACCGTCTTCATTTTCAATATTGACAGCGCCCGGATGTTTGTTCGGACCATTCATGACCATTTTTCGGAGCATATCAACATTCCAAGCGGTCACAGGTACGGGATAAGTTAATTTCTTAGCAAATTCTTCAGGAACTCCAATTTCGTCTATATTCAAATTAGGATCCGGAGTGATGACAGATCGAGCTGCAAAGTTCACTCTCTTGCCCATCATGTGAAGCCGAATTAAACCTTCTTTTTTCTCAATCACTTGTTTAAGGCCTTGCTCGGCAGACTCATCATTTTCAGTACTCATGAGTTGATCCACAGCAGTTTGTAAATCCTGCCAGACGTTTTGCAGTTTTTCTGAAGGTGTACTACCTGTAGCATATTCCACGGCAACTTTGGCTTGATTCGATATTAATGTATCATCATCCTTAATTTCTTCATCTGTCACATTCATTTGCATCGATTTCATGATAGCTCGGGCGATAAAGCAAGTCTTCATTATAGATTTGTACAGAAGTGTCTGAGGATGTTCGATGAGTTGTTCTTTGAGAAGAGCACAAGGTCTGATGGCTGGTGGAGGGACCGGCACTAAATCTAAATAAAATACATCAGTGGGATGAGTCAGCTTTACAGTTTTTAACACGGGGATCATTTCCAAAATGAGGTTTTTTTCTTTCTTCCAAATTTTTCGTAAGTGACCTCTCGTCTCGTCGGGTAAAAGAATTGAATTTTTTTTTACTTTGTCATGGTCGACGACACATTTCATCAGTTTGTCACCGACGGGAATTATTTTGACTAGAGATTGCTTACAATAAATGCATGTTTTGGTTGACTTTTGCGCGAAAGCTTCTTTGATGAACTTTTCGCGTAGTCTATATGTGTTTTTAGAGAGGAACAAGTCCAAGTGAGCGTTGTCTCGGTTGAGTTTCTTAGTATATTTCTTTAACTTCTTATTGTTGAGGTAATCGGGCTCGTCAGTGATGTCCTTGTTCTTGACCAAAGCGCCAGCCAAGTAATCAACGTCCAGAGAATCAGCGAGCAAACCTGCAGTGACGAGCCGCAGTTTGAGGAGCAGCAGATACTTGGAGGCGTGGTCAAGCTGCAGCGAGTGGCAGTGCAAGCAAGTACTCATGAGCAAAGTCCTCAAGGAGCGATGGAAGAGAGGACTCACTACAGGCAGCGGCAGCTCCACGTGCCCGAAGTGGCCAGGACACGAAGCGGCAGCCCTGGAGCAAGTGCCGCAAGCCCCGCCCTTGTCTCCAAGAGGACCAAGTCTGTTGTCATAGAGGCCTCCTTGCAGCGGGTGACCCAGCGGGTCGAAGGTCAGCGGCGTGCAGATCTTGACCACGCTGAGTTCCTTCATGTCCTGGCAAGTGAACACCGAGAAGGTCAAACTGGACGGGTCCACGCTCTTGTGGACGCTGATGCCGGGGTTGCGGATTGAATTATTCATCTTGCAACTGATTAATGACTAATGACTACTAAATACTAAACAAAACCCTCATTACAAATAACTAATAATGATCGATGACTTCTGATCTGACAAATGACACATAACAATTCATTTGACAGGCACGTGTTACGATCTTGTGTTGCCACTTGACAATTGCATGAATGTCTAGACTGTTTTTTAACTTTTAAAATTTGTTGCGCTGACCAAAAAAAATATCTCGATTTGGATTTGTATTTTATTAAATAAAACTAAAAAGTTTTTTTATTATTTACAAAGAAGAAATGACAATGGCAACAATAATCGGATTCATAAAAATTTCAACTTTTTTCAATTTCCATAAAACATATGTGAATAGTGATCTTCTACAGGATAACTGAATGCCAATTTTGTAATTATGAGGAATGCAACCAAAATTATATAAATATACAGTGAATTATTTATAATAGAGTTTTCCATACATGAGTTGCAAGCTTCGTGGAAAAGTTTTCTTTAATTTTTGAGATATTTCTATAGCGTATACTGGCACACACGCCGAACATCATTCTTGTGCTCAGATTCTTCTCACAATATGTTATGTTGGAAACTACAGCTGAAAAACTTATCGTTTGGCAGTTCTTTTGTATTTTCCTCTCAAATCATCAATAGATCCTCCCTGGCATTTTTTTAAAACTGTTTCAATCACTCGCGATGAAATGCACAAAGTGTTCATAAACATCACCTTACACACTACCTCTTTTATGTTCTCTTTCGTAATTAAAGTATAATTTATGTTATAAAAACGATTTTTTTTATAAGGCGGTAGTTTGATGGTTTTTTTAGGTTTTGTATTGATCAAATGGGCGATGAATTTCCATTGTTTTTCTCTTTCCGATGAATTTTCCCAAAATGTATTAAACATGTCAAGTCGTTCATCCTCAGAAAATTTCTTGAAACATTTTTTTTTGCAGTTACACGGAGCCTTCATTTTTTTTTCAGGGTTTTTTTGGTTCGGATTGGTAGATGTGTTGGGTAAACTTAAAACACCATTACTTTTCCTTTTACCCGAGGACTTTCTCACACTTATCGGAATCAGCATACTCATTGATTCTTCTGGTTCTTCTGATTTAACCATTTCTACATCATTGTTTACCGTTTTGAATTCGTTGTGTAAAAAGTCAGAAGAAAATCCATTTAAATCAGACTCAAGGGATGAAATTATAGATTCTGGAATGCAATCACTGCCAGAGGCATCTGGCGAAAAATCTATGTTAGAATTTGACAAAAAATAGTTTAATTTGTATGATTTATCTCTTGCATAAGTATTAATTGAGGGGTTGAATGGAATAAGAGCGCATACTGAAATTGTTCATATCTTATAATTTTCTTACGCAAAATACAACATATTTGAAAGACAATTTTTTTTTAATTGTATTTAAAAATAAATTTTAGCTGTCGCAAATGTTTGGAATATTTGGAAAAAGGGCGTATAACACTAATATGTACCTCAAATATGTTATAAGGAAATGTTTTTGTTCTTTTTTTTGAAAAAAAAAACGCTTATTTTGATATAAAATTATATTTATAAATAGACTATTATTATACATATACGTATTGTAAAATTAATTGTCTCTTCATAACAGTGAGCTACGTCGTGACTCCTGAGTTTGTAGCTTCATTTTTGTGGAATCGCTATTGTATTGTGTTTTGTTTTAATCTGCCCTTCACAAACATCACAAAACCAATTGATTGATTTTACTGTTTTATCTGGAATTTTCGAACAGTTACACTGTATTAAACAATCTTCAGATAAACCAGTAAAATGCACTATATGAACATTAAAAATATACTTCCAATGTATTTTCTTATAAAATTACTATGTCACTGCATGTTTTGGTAGTGGCAAATTTTGTGCGTAATCAAATTCAACAACTAGGTTGGATTTATCAATTTGGTTATTTAAAATACATTGATCTTTCATTTTATTGTAAGCTTGTATGTGTAAGGCATGTGAGTTTTTACAAGGAGCATTTGTATCTTTCTTATGTTTTATGTGACTTTCTGTACCGCGGAAATCAAATAGGTCCATTTCAGGTTTCATAATCGAATATGGGCTTTTTTCCTTAAAAAATCGATGATACGTTGAATACTTCATGTTCAATGTGAGATTGCTCTGCTCAAAATAATATTGTTGGAACAGGTGAAATATTTTTACCACCGTCAGATCGGGGTCGGTAAAATACATCCTATTTGAAGTAGTATAGGGTGACGGTCTATGAGGAATGGTACTTAAATGAGTCATGGCCATTTCCCAAATATTTTCCAGCACTTTGTGTGGTCTGTTGCTGTGTCTACCGCGAAGATCTTCCATCACCAAGTTACCGTTAGATACTTTGGTTTGCACGGTTCTTAGCCTCTTTTCTGAGATTTGGAGAAGTTTTATAAGGAAATGGCGGCAAACCTCACGATACTCCGTATTATTAATGATAACATTATAACGCCAAGAGTATTGACGTTTCGTGATCTTTGGGGCATTTTTGATAGGTACATTTTTCATATATCCTAAGAGAAGCGTATCTTGCATATTTTTCATTCCGATTTGCCAAAATTGTTGGAATAGGTTATTTTGGTCTTCCAAAGATATTCCATTCCAACATTCCTTCTGTTTGCAGCACATCACAACAGGTGTAAATATCTTTTCTGTTACCTTCAAAATTTTTACATTTACGATTAATAATTTACATGTTAGCAAACCTACATTTTACACTGTAGGTACAAATAAATTGAACTTACATGTTTTCCGGTATTACTAATATAGTCTCTTCCAGAATTTCTTCTGTGTTTTTTCACCTCTTTTTTATGGCCATTTCCGTATAATAGATGTTTTCGACCCACTATTTCATTTGTATTATCCAAACGAATTTCATTCGAAGAGGAAGGAATTGAGACATATTTGCTATTGATATCCGAAAAATCTGTGAAATAAACAGACTGTTGTTTGCAAACGCCTTAACTGTCAAAAACTACAAAAACAAAAATGGGCGTAACAATAAATTTAACAGTGCTATCCAAAAGTTTTTTACACAGATCGTTAGAGAATTTTAGAACACCATTTTACGAAAAAGCGCTGTACAGTGTTAACTTAACCCAAGATACGCCCTTATTCCAAATAACCCCTCAATTGCAAGTGACATAATGTTATTACCTTTATTTATAATTTCATCAGTGATATTCATAATAGAGCGGTCACATTGTGTAGTATAAGAAATCATATTGTCTACAATAGTAAACATAATTTATATAACAATTAATAGAATTAGCATGTTGAATGATATAATTTACCTTCATTTACTAAGGAGTTTTTTTCTTGGTTATCAATTATCACTAAGTTGGGGTTGTTTTCTAAAACATGAGAAAATTTATGAATAATATTATGTGTAATTAAAGAAAATAGATATATTCATATACATTGATTAATAATTTATTCTTTTAAGAATTCAATATTATTTTCATAATACTTATTTATACTTTTACTTGTAACACTCTTATTGTTAAAATTATTGTATTGGGTATGATAAATCGATTTAAAATGCATAAGAAAGTAATAATTTTTAATTATTTTGCAGCCCGTTATTAAAAGATAATTTACGAATAGGAATAACTTTTTTATTTTGGAAAGTATTAAAAAACATACCGGAATGACTATGATCCACACTGTCCATAACATCACATGTCTGTTTTAACTCATCGGTAGCTTTGAGATCATCTATTTCTTCACATTCTGAATGAGGATTGTCAAAATCAGAAAATTCTATATGCTCTTCCTTTAATTTCACCTCCTTATCGAATGTACAAATTACTTCTTGTTCTATTTTCACTTCATTATAATCACTTTCATCAGCACATTCTAGTTTGATTTTTAGTGGATAGTTTGGAACGGATGCTGAAAGAGAATCATTGAAATCTTCGGATACTCTATCTACTTCACTCACTCCAGAAGTAGATTTTTCATAAATCTTTGATATTTGAGTACTTTGGTTCATAATGATGGATCTTTGATGAGATAAAATATAGGCATTTATCTGAAATGTCAATGTGTGTGATATTGTCATATTATGATTGTATGTATCGTATTAGATTGTAAGTACCTGTTTGTTGTGGACTTGTTGAGAGAGGAACAAATAAGAGTTTTTACACATATTTGTAAACAGTTGAATCTTTGTTAATGTTTGCATACATCTGTGACATAATCTGATGATTTCACTATCCTAAAAGCACCCGATCCACGATAATATTGAATGATTAAATCCACAAATTAGTAAAGTCAATAAGATACCTTTGTATCGTTGACCAAACACGTGTAGACTTGCTTGATATTCAAATGGTCGATCTGCTCGAGTTTGCTTTCAAAGTCCAAACAGGCCACGCAGACTTCCTCGCTGCTGACATTCTCGCCAAGATCCATCTCCTTTGAAACTCGACCAACACCAAGCTTCTGTTTTGACAGTTAACCAACCATTGACAATTTTACCATAGACACCATTTCATTCAATTATATTTGCGATGGTGAATGATAATTCTATAATTAAATATTAAAAATATATTTCTTATTGATTTAATCCATCAATTATTAGAAATTAAAAAATAAGATGTCAGTGCACTCTCCCTCTGTGACATGATAATAATAAGGTATTGGTAATGTGTTATCATTGTTTGGGGTTATTGTAAACATATAAAGCGAAAGAAAAACAATTCTCGTATAAAGGAAATACGAGGTGCCATATTATACGAGGAGCTCGGAAAAGCGGAAGTGCTCATCAATGTTGCCATGAAGACCTTATGCTGGTAGATTTAAAATTATTTGACCATACATGGGGTACATTCGTTTATTATTATATGAAATACGTTAACAATATAGCCATATTAAGTTTCTCATAATTGAAAGTATTTTTACTTGATACCTTTTACTAGTAATAATTGGGAGATGCGTGGTTGAAATGAACATTGTTTTGGTAGTAAATATATACTCACTGAATCAACATTCATTTTTAATCATAGATCATTACAAGTTGTATGCTAAATATTGTTCCGTGCATATGGAACGATAAAATAAGAAGAAGTATTATTTTCCACATTTTATTTTGTATAATAATGAATTCATATCTTACACACAAACAAATACATGAGCTGAAAATATAGCTACGATGAGTAATCTAATATGCTTAGTCTGCAATTTCTACATTTGGAGATCATCTTCAGAAAATGTCATTTGACCATAAAACACTAGTCATTTGTGATGTCCGCAATCACGAAGAACTTGGCTCTTCCTAAACGAATACAAAAATATAGTATAAAGCAGTAATGCACACAATTATTTATACACTTCACACATATTATTAATACGGTACAATCTTGTATTTCAAATAAAATACATTTAGATAAACATATTATATTAATACAATCAGATACAGCAAAAATCTGTAAGTAAACATTCTGGTGTACAACTAGTGCAATACTGTGAACATTAATCACACATTTAATGTAAGTTACAAGAGAGAAAGAGTATCATTGAAAAGTGTTAATCTAATGGCAGTAAATTATTTAGTTTCATTCATAATATTCACTGAATATCATAGATAACAAATATACATAGTTTTATTTTATTTGCACAGTGAAAATGTTAAGGGACTAAGCATTGATGCTTAAAACATGAGGCCTCTTCTGCTTTATAATCGTAATTCTACACATTAAATTTAATTAAACACAAGCACAATCATTACAATGACATTTTCGTCGGGTCAAAAGCTTACCACACATGATGAGTGAGTTCAATATTTATATTTAACATGCACAATTATCATTTTCAAGACATTTAAGTACATTCATGGCTAGAATATCTGCAATGATGAATTTCCACAAACTTAAATACTTTCGATTCCAATCAATAATGTCGCCTAATACTAAATAAGGATTGTTAATATTAATTACATTCAAAGTCTTTTATTTGAAAAACTTGAGGTGTATTTGAAAATATTATGTAATTCCCTTGCATGTTATGACAATTTCACTTGTATGTACAATAATTGAGTAAATGTTTAAATGATGGACATTCCAGTATTTGTTTGAATTACATTTATATTATCTTAGCCAAAAATATAAATATAATCTTGAATGACCTTTTTGTGTCATCATATACACATTGTAGTAATATGATCTCAGAAAAGATACAGACTGAACAGATTTCATTTTGATTTGAATGTTGTGACTTGGTTGCTTATGTTCTAAATTTCTAAAATATTAATTTTGTGATGTCAACTTTCATGAATATTTCACACACACACACACACACTCACACCAAATTATAGGATTAAATAATAATCAATAATGAAGTGAAAATATTACTTTAAATTACCACACACAATTAAATGTCACATAAAGAATTAAAAAAAACAATTTCAAACGGAATAAAAAATTGTGATTGGGATTTTTTTTTAAATATAGATTTTTTGTTTTTATGTATCACGCTTGTTTGGTCCAAATCCAGAGTCTTAGATTTAAACAAACCGAAAAATAAAAACTGCCTGCAAATCTACTATAATTGAAATAAATGTTTGTCCAATTATTAATGATACAGTAAATGAGATGACAATATAATTAGTCTGAAGTATTCTATCGTAATATATGAGTTAAGATTCCAAGTAAAAAAATATGGACTCATAGATAATATAATGACATGTGAAAATAAAAAATTTATTCCTAATTGACTGACAATTCCAATTTACTTGATGATTCATTAATGCATATTTAGTTAAGTGTATGTATGTAATAAAATATACATATTAATATTAAAGAAACATTTTGTGTGTGTCAGAATGAGATTTAACAATGTTGGAAATCAAAAAGGTACATTTAAAATACACAGTTTCAGTCAATTGGCAATAATAATCCAAAACTTAGGCTAATTTTGAGATTCTGAGAATGTGCAAATTTAACTACAAAGACACCGTCAATGAAAATAAGTCACCCATGCCGAATATTTTCAAATTTTTCAGCCTTTTTATGATCTTACATATTAAATCAAAACAATTTTTACATATAAGGTGAAAGTGTCGTAGTAGTTAAAATTAAAAAAATAAACTTAAATTGGTTATATTTGGTAAAATGTTAAAGACAGCTCCATTACGAAACAGAGATCATTTATCAAGTGACAATTGAATGTATTCAAACAAGTCAACTTTGCAATGTAGAATATTGTAGAAAAGATAAGAAATCTTGGAAAGCAATACATATAATATGAATATATATATATACACATACATATATAATCATCCTTTAATCACATTTTTACCATCACACTCGACAGTTTAAAGCAAACATCGAGAAATCACATTATATCACATTAAGAGTTAATATTAAAACATCCGACGGTGTTGAATGAGTGTTTCTTACTTGAGAGTCTCTTTTTACATACAGTCAATGCTCTAAATGTTAATTGCACTTTTTAACACTTAGCGTATTACAGACAATCTTCCGCCTCGCCGCCATCATCTTCCGTCCTACTTGTCAATCCATGAAAGACTTTTATTGTCTAACAAATAATTCAAAATATTTTTATCCAATTTTGGTATTAAAATACTATGTCGGTCAGCTGTATGCGAAGACCTGACAGGAATATTTGCATTCAGCAAAGTTTTTTGATGTTGTGTACTCTTTCTGATTAGCATTCACGATCAGTTTGTGCCCATTGGATTTCAGCCGATGAATTTTGTCACAAGTTAAAGAATAGTGCGGCCATGTTTTTAATCTGGCAGTGCAAATCATGGCACGATTGATGCTTCTCAATGTTTTACATCTCCGCTTAGTCCCAACCATTCTCTTTGACCATGTGTGCAAGTTCAATGATGAATTTCCCCTCCTTATACTTCTGACTCGATTCAAATGCGTGTTCCTGAAGATTGAATACATATATTAATATTTAATTATATAATGTACATTTGTCAAACACAAATCTTACATATTTCCAGCCTAGCATTGTTTTACAGCTTTCACAGTAGATATCGGCGACGGCATGCAGTCCTGTTAAAAGCACTCGTTCTTCAGCAGGTCCACATCCGACATTTACTCTGCAAAATTAATTAATTCAATAATGTTCATCACTCTCCAATGTATGATTTAGGCATGAATACTTACACAGAATTAAATAAATAAGCTCTGCCTTGACTTCCTTGAAAGGACTGAAACAATTTCAATAGAGTATTTTTAGTGCAGTTTATAAAAGTATGTATAAACACGATTTTTGGTATCAGTTCATCATTATTATATGTAAGATATCTGGATGTTATCCAATTCGAAGAGTGCCAGATGAGTACGGTAAAGGTCGCGGTCACTACTTGTACTTGTTGTGTATTTATATTTTTATATAGTACAATTATATGGAACAGTTGTACTGTTAATTGTAACCCAAGTTGTAAATATAACAGAAAATTATTTATTAGCATATTATTTATATACGACCCGAGGAGCTTTTTGAGATGGATTTTACAACTTTTGATTTTTTAGAAACCACAACGTTTTAAATAATTGTCTGTCGGTGATCTTAACTATCACTCGTTACACAGGTTACCTTACAATACAGTAAATCAGAGTAAACCTGGATAAAGACGATCGATCGGGATTTTATTAATTTTATTTTCGATCTCTGAGTCGTCTTGTTTTTTTAGTTATTATAGTAATTGCTAATATGGCATATTAATATTAAACAAAAGCCCAATCTACATATATGTTTGCACCAAAATATTCAGTCATTTAATAATTGTATATGTATATATTTCAAGGTTTTCTTTGTAAGCTTTTAATAATGATTGGACTATTAATTCTAAACGGCATAATTGTACTTGTATAATATTACAATAGTGAGAATTAAAACAGGCAGGAAAGCAGTGCAGGTCATCAGACTACGACGAGAGGGTCGACAAACTGAGGGGAAGAGGAACGATGCATATAAGGAAACAGCACAAATGTACGGACGCCGAATGCAATGATTGGGGCAGTGACTTCGGGGGCGCAGACATCGGGGTGTTTCACCTATGAGGGGCGCCGACCTCGGGGCGGAGCTACACTGCAATATTTATAGTAGATTCCTTAAAATATCGTTTAGCGGACAGTGTTCACAGACAAGGAAGACATTCGAGGTCCACGAACTCGGAGGATAAAATCGTCGACACTAACAGGTCGAGAGCGTCGCGACGCCTCTTCTTATGCAATTGTAAATTGGAAAAGTTTCCTACATTACCGATCGTTGCGCATTAATAACTATATAATAGAGTATTTTGGACGATATGTTATCAGACGACATCCATCTTATATATTGTATGTGTTCATTAATAACGCACACTAAATGACAGTTTTCAAAAACACAACAGCCATAAACATTTATTAATTAATTTTTGAATATGGAATTTACAAATTATTGTATCATACTGTGTTGCGCTCTTATGAAAAACTAAACAAAATATGTACTTTTCATTTTAAAAATCCATTCAAAACAATTCTGAATTATCAAGGCTCTACTGTATCTTTCATTTGTCAATATATACGTAAATGCATGAGAAACAGATTCAAGTGACACGCGATGGGAAAATAAACATGATTCAATATGAATGAAACACACGAAGAGTGTCGAAATTGAAACAATCCTCGCAAAGTTGTATGTCGAAGTAGACTGCTGCTGCTAATTTAATATGAAGCACAACAGGAACACGATACCTGTCCAGTGTTAACATGGAAGACATAACACACACAATGTACAGGTCTCTGCAAATCGATACGGCCATTGCACTTTATACAAAGGACTAGACGACACCACCTTGTTCAATCAGACTCGTGTGTAGTTTCCCTTAAATATAGCACCTGTACAAACACCTGTAGGCCCACGCGACACAGTTAAGTGGACATAGCAGGTGTTAAGTAGTGCATGACGAGGATCAGCTCTGATTAGTACCTCCACTTCATTACTTCTTCAGGGACAAGCTCTTATCATGGGATCACGCCTCCCACACTCGATGGGTTACTCCATTGTTGATTATGAACTCATATGGCATATTAATAATTAACAATGAATAAGGCGCAGCACAGACATGAGTGCTCTTTGATGCTCGTTAATGTATCTCGTTGATCGGGTCTCGTTTTTCTTTACACATCTTTCATTGAAGATATGATAAGCATTTACTCTACTCATGAAATGAATCTTAGTAAAGATTACTGAATATTAGTAAAGTAATGGATTCCCAGGCATGGGTCACAGTAAAAACGATAGTAGAGTTACTTAGCTACACTTATGATCAGTTTTTGTTAGTTAATATTTCGTCTGAGCCTCGGACGAGGCACTTATTTACAAAAAACCGATCAAAAGTACAGCAAAGCAACACTAATATCGTTTTTACGGTGTACTTTTACGGCGACGCACGCCTAGGAATCCCAAGCTTTACAAATATCGACGGTCGAGAGCATAAAAGTAATACATACATATTGTTTTTATAACTAACTAATTAAAAAATAAAGCTTTTAAATTCAGTTTTCTCAAAAAAATATCTGTGTATCTCGTATTACATTTGCGCTATTGACTATATTGTCTACAAAGTTTCCAGTCATTATTTTGTATTCACCATGGAAAATAGTCTCGTGTGTCACTTTGTAATAGATACATAAAAACTAATGTACAGCTCTAATTGACTTTGTAAAAATCTGTAAGTTTCGGCAGCTAATTTCCAATATTGGTTATAAATAAACAAGTATCCTCAGCGAGTGTAACAATCTAGTTAATTTATCTTAAAATGATATAAAATAATAAATACGAGTGTGTGTTTAAAGTATCGCGTCTCCTTTGTTCCAAAGTGCGTTAACCTGAGCACGGCCACTTCCCAATATTTACAAGAGCACACTATTTAATATGATATTATACAGCTTAGGTGTCTCCAAATATATTTAACAGGCTTTTATGGCATGGCAACACTAAATTAAATATTTTAAAATTATTATCGTAATCAGATTTGGAGCGTCAATAATATGCATTCCCTTTAAATAGTTTAAGTGAATCAGGAGAGACACCTGGTATAATATTGTGTCTTACTCGACAGGTGTCAAGCACAGGACACAGCCTTATTAATTGCGTAATATTCTAGCAGATAACCAGTGGTCACTAACATCTGCTTTGATCACCATATTACCTAGCAACGATATTCACGGATCACTGGACATATTTATAAAAAGGGATCAAACGAGATAACAATATATCTTATGCAAACAAACATGTCTAATAAATGTGTATATTCTCATTAATGAGGTAAATGCGGCATACAAAGGGGTAGGCATACTACTCTTTGTTTCTTACGTTTGTAGAGCAAATTTATAAATACTCAATGTGAGATACCAAACGTTTGTGATTATATTATCATTATGACACAGAGGTATGTAATGCGGGCCACAGACGCTACGGTTTGGCTGCACAATTATATACACGCATAAATTGTAGCGCATCTGTGGCCCGCACAAGTGTCGCAATTTGACAACAGTTTAATTTCGCAAAAAGTTTGCGATTGGCAAAGATTTATTATACTATCAGTAACAAAATACACAATAGAATGAATTGAACAATGTTTAGAACGCAGTGATGCACATTTGTTTATCTACTCTACAGGGTGGACTTGAAATAATTGACAATATTTTAGGGGTAGGTAGGGTATCGCAAATATAATAGAACCGAATTTTTTTATATTTAAATTATTAATTACGTGTACAAGTTAACCCTGTATATAACAAAGGCATGTGTCGTTTTGTTACTAGTGTGTAAAGTTCTTGTCAAATCATAGCACGTGTTTTTTTATTTTGTATGTTATGGGCAAAATGCGTTTCTTCAAGATTTAGCTCGTGCTACCAACTGTCAAATCCTGACTCGCTGAAATCGGCGTTCTATAGATAAATCTCGAGCTCGTGCTATATTTCCCCTCCATTCCAAATTCCAAAGTCGCCTATATGCAAGTTTACCAGAGTGTCTTTGATACAAAAATCGGGTATGATTGTATTTAACTTTAGAACGGTTTCAAGAAACGGAATATTTATAGCTCACGATTTAACTCTCGTTGAAGTAACCAATGCTGCTTGCGTATTTGCTACATGTATATCCGCCAATGAGAGAAATGTACACAAATACGAGCGCCAATCAGTGTCAAGCGCTCGCTCTCTCATTGGCGGTGTTGCAAGATGTACAGTGTGTGCCGCCGCTTACCTATCGATCAATGAGTATTGTAGTGATAAAAGTATAGTTATGAATCTCACCTTGGATATGAGCTCGTCGTGGCTAGCTAAGTGTGCCCGGCAGTGGATGCAGGAATAGGTGCGGTGGCACGGCGGCAGGTAGGCTTGGAAGGTCTTCACCATGGTCGGAGGGCGGAGGGCGGCGCCGGTGAGGGGAAGTCTGTCTACAGCAGCAGGACGCGATGATGACGAGGCCGACGGTGAAGATGGAGGCGGCCCTGAGGAAGTGCTCCTTTGAGGAGTGCGCGCAAGGCCGTAGAGGCAACAAGCCGCCACGCCTCCTGCTTGCCACATGCGGCGCCCTGTCTCCTCCACACCATGCACTGCACCCTGTTGACCATTACAAATTACTATACATTCAACTTTGCCAACCAATTGATCAGATTCTTAGGCTGATCGCATCCAAGATCAGTATTCAAATCGTCGAACGTGTGTGGGGCTTCTTACGGCCGTATTCAATATAATAGCGTGTTAGATCAACACCACCGATATGGATGCCTCACAACTGGATGTATAAATATCAAGATGGCGGACATGAGCGTTAGTCTGAGTGATATGATTGGTCCAGAAGGGAAACCAACCCCGTCTGATTGGTGTAGCCTCTGTCAAACTCACCGTTCCATACTCCGTCCCGATCACTTGTCAGGCCTTCTAATATCGGTGGTATTGGTGCATATACAAATAGAGCTGGCTTTGTAGTGTTGGTGTACACTCTCTCATTACACTATCACATTGAATACCGCCGTTAGATTCTGAATATCAGGCATGTCTGCGTCCAGGCTTATGTTTGTACACTTAGACACGCGCAGAGACGGAATAAATTACCACAAGTTGATTAGATATTATAGTAAGTGTAACCAATCATGACTATTGACATCATGAATCTGGCCGCTAGACATGTTTAAAGTTAGATATTTAATCTACAAACATAAAATACTACACTCTTCTAAGACTATATTACAATTTGAAACCATGCATCACGGTTGATAGGATTAATATTAGTGGAAATAAATAATATGGTGATTTGTACACATAAATAAACAATAAATGTGTATTGCCAAAAAATTATTTCTCTACATCCAGTAAATATTTATAAAAAAATACGACCCGGTCAAATAAATATATTCACCGCAACAAGGTAACCGCACTTTTAATAATTAACAAGTATATAACGATAAACTCACACATTATGGTTAGAGCTAAATAAATTGTTTATTGCATATAAATGTATTATGATAATTTGTATCTTAAGTGCTGCGTACTTAAGTTGTTCAACTTTTGTTATCAGTTTAAAAGTGATTGAGAAAGTAATAAACAATAGTGTTTTGTCCTATGTGATTCTTTAGTCGTGACAAAGGGATTGAATTCTAAGAGAATATTTTTATCGGGTGGTTATATTTGAAATAACGATGATTTTGGTAAGATATATATAAATATGTGGTGGTCTGGTGAAGAGTCTTTGTCCGCAAAATGTAAACATGGTGGTGTGCGCGCGCATCTTGGAAAAATAACAAAAACAAACCGTCGGGAAATTCGAAAATTGAATTGAGTTTAGAATAATGATAAATGCTATTTAAGTTTATTGTGATTTGACTTACGTGAATGGGTGCAGTGGCGATGCTTTTGATTGATAATGTCTAATAATGATGAAGTGGAAACAATGAATGGAAGAGCATGGAGCTCCTGCACGGCGAGGAGTTGAACTGATGACGCCTGGCAAGCGACTGACCGATCACAACAAAACAGCTGCTGGAGACAGGAACAAGTTCGCAGACCTCTGGCCAGGGGTGTTCAACCCGCCGAACATACATATTATTACTTTATTATACACAAATGTATATTTTCAGAAACAGTTTGCCAACAAGAAAACACCTTCGCGGAATATATGCATTGCGTCGCAAATAAGTGGCATTATCAGAGCGATTTGTACGATATCGGTTATCGACAATGACACAATAGATATTATATATGTATACAGCAAACGTGAGGGTTTAAAAATATTATTGTCTTCAACGTGATAATTGATAAATAAATAAATCACCGACGTGCAACTGGATTCTGATTCTTTTTTCAAACATCGGGCCCAAAAAGAGAATAAACTGAGGGAAGCACCCATCATTGTTCTAAAGCCATCCACACACGTTCAGTTAAAAATGTAAAGTTATGTGTGTGACTCGGTTGGCACCACCGATATTAGAAGGCCCAACAAGTGATTGGTGTTGCCTCTGTCAAACTCAGCTGTGCCGATCACTTGTCAGGCCTTCTAATATCGGTAGTGATACTCAGACTCGACGGACTTCTCCGCCATCTTGATATATATACATGCATCCAGATTTATGGCCTTCTTATCAGCAGTAACGCCTTAGTTTAATTCAATTGTATTGTAAATGTGACAAACATTTTTTATATAATGTTGTACAAATCATCCTGATCGTCTATAATTGTATAGAAACACTGACGCTTAACTATGCGCAATTATAATACTACGCGAATGGACTAATCAAGTATGTAAAAGAGTCAAATTGACTTACAAACTAAAATAAAATTTCTTGTTCGCATTTGGAGAGTAGAGTCAATAATTATTATTTTATTTTTAGTTAACTGGTTACTCAATTGATGACTGTTATTTTATTTATTAATATATACTTAATATATTATTGTATTATGCTGTAGTACCACTAGAGCATTACAGGAGAACCTCTGCTTTGGTTTCCTAGGCGTAGAGATACAACATAGAGACAAATCAGTGAAATGATATGAACAGAACGTGTAAAAGTTATGTGTAGAATAACCCGGCTTACTACCCATTAAGAAATATTTTTTTATTAAATAAATAAATTTGGTTGTACGTGTGCGGCGTACGCCTAGGAAAGCTTAAAAACTTTAAATACAAAAACGGGAACAAAAGATTCCTCTAGTTAAATATACGATCTTGACCGGTTGGCGGATAGTAACAGGATATCCGTTATATCTGTAAATAGAATAGTCAGATTTAAGATGTTTTTAGTCCCCCACGTGCTTTTAGTTGAATAGGCCTGATGGTATAAGAGTAACGGTATAATGGCGGCCGGTGACTACAGCCGGTCCTCGGAAAACTACGACTATAACTAACAGCTGATCATATGCTTCTACTTATTAACTCTTTAGTTCATTTATAACAGAGTACATTGTGGAATGTAAGCACACTTAAAATACACACAATTATTATATTCACGGGACAAACTACAGTGGTACCTCGAGATACGAATTTAATTCGTTCCGGAATCATCGTTGTATTTCAAAACAATCGTATTTCAAAGCCATTTTCCCCATACAATTCCATACAAAGTGCCATTAATCCGTTCCAGCCCCTCAAAAAGTCCTAGTTAAAAAAAATGGTTTTCTTAACGTTTTTTAATAAAAAAAATGTTTATGTACATTTTGTAAAATCGGTAATGGATAATTGGGAGGTGAATAATTTGAGGTTAAAATAAATAAACTAGTAATAACGCACATAATAAATATTTATTGATTATTAATTGATTTTTGCCCATACACAATTTTGGCGCGAAATTCTAGTAGTGACCTTCCATAAAAATTAGCGATCATCTATAAAATTATCGCGTATAAAAATTCGTATCTCAAAATTCGTATCTCAAATTTTCGTCGTATGTCGAGGTACCACTGTATTTATTTATGTGTATTCAAAGTGTAAGCCGCGCAGTGCAATTGTGATCATTTGAAAACTTGTCTTTTCACCCTCTTGGCCGAGGTTTGGTAATGTACTATATGTTTTAGGACACCTACATGTACAATATTAGGTGCACGTGTCAAGCAAACACGTGAACACTCCCACAGTAACCCAGATGACCTCTTTATTATTAATACGATAGTAATATTTAACACCGATAACAACACTCGGTCCTGCGTAACTCCCATACTGACACTATTAATTAAAATAACAAAGGAATATAAGAGACAGAGCGCATACGCAAACAGTTTGTTATCATTGTTTCATTACACAACAGATAATATAATATGGCAATACACGTACAATAACCTGATTCAATACATTGTGGGTGTGTGTGTGTTTAAAGATCGTCCTGAAATAAACACGGAAGAGCACTGAAAGATGCATATTCTGACTAAAATAGTCAGTCGTGTTGCAATAGCGGACGAGCAGGAGTGACCCAAATAGGGACCCACTTTCATCAGTGATCATCGACCTCAGAAACACCCACCCACACAATCTATGTATTTCATATCAACACCTAAAATACCTATACGTGAACATTATAACGAATATATTTATATTATTAAGACGAGACAAGCGAAGTGTACCGCAGTGTGCAATTGAAGTAATAACACATAAAGTGTGTCAGCTCAATCATAATATTATTACAATACAACGACCTTATTAAAATAATATACACAATCCCATAAATTCACGTCACACTGGAAAATCAATACAATACAAGTTAACTGTACCACATTATAATTATGGCGGGTCAGCGTTTTTCAAGCGATTTCTTTGTTTGTAAAGCTAATAAACTTTAATGCAAGACTCGCGGGGGTAGTCTGAAAAGCTCACGTATGGTATTATATATATATGATTATCAAAGCTGTGTGTATGTTATATGTATGTATGTACAGATCTTACAACCAATCTCAAGGTTGAGTAAAAAAAAATCCTTAATATATTGGGGTACAAATAATAAAAGTCTTTAAATTTTAAATATTGTGATGAGTGTTGTCGTCATCGTACGAAAACCGTATTAAATTATTTCATTTTACATAATACATTTTCTGATTTAAAAAACTACTTTAAAGCAAAAATGAAATCCAAACTCAAAATATTACCGTCCTACTAAAAAAATAAGCAAAACACAAAAAAATAACAAATTGAAAATTTCAATTAAAATTTCCCCAGTTTATAATATAAATGCAGTGGAATTTCGATATACGTACTAAAACTGACTGACTAAAAGTATTTTCCTCATAAGAAACAAAGGGAAAATAACAATCCGCTTCTTCATAAGAGTGCATGGTTACACAGTGTATTTGACTGCTAATTACGCCGAAGGGCGGCGGTTCGAAAATTCGCTACACGCTGACTTACGCCCATGGGCTGCCATGCAAAATTTTCACACAATAAAAGCTACTCCACGTTTGTTGGTCAAAATGTTGATCAATCATTGTTAGGATTAATATAAGGTAAGATCTTATCAAATATTTGATATATTTAAATTTATTATCAATGTGTACGATATGTAAATATTTCACATACTAAGCTCACACAATTAGGTACACATATAGTATAACTCTTTCGGAATTCCCATACACCAATATACTTTAGTTATAATATTAAAAAGACTATATATTTTTGGGATAGCTAATCTTTTTATAAGAATAAAGATATGAATCTGTACGATTAAGGGCCGGTTCCTACAAAGAGCGAGCTACGTAACTCTCAAGACATTGTGTCATGTAGTGCAATCAATTAGTTTGTACAATAATGATAGCCGGCCCTAACTCAACTTACAACAATTTACATGGGTGTACTTGTGAGTAGAGTAGAGTATAAATTGAGGGGCTGTGTGGAATAAGGGCGTATAATGATTTTTTTAAATGATAACAGGATATCTAACGATGATTTTTAACACATATCAATACATAATATTTGAGTCATTTTACGGAAAAAGAGCGTATTCCACACATACCCTTAATTAGTATTTAACTTCACTCTATTTTTTGATGTATTAGCGTTTCTTAGAGTAGAGTTACCTTACTGGCATGTATACTCTATAGACCTGAAGAAATTAGCATTTTTCTTACACAATGTAGGTACTTATCGGTTAACCCTCGTACAAAATGAAAAGGAAAGCCAACGAATGAAGTAAGATAAAATGATTATCCTTGAATATTTTTGTGACGTTTTTTCGAGTGTACAAATAAATGCAGCGACTTCTTTTTTTTCTTCTATTACAGGTGTTGCCAGTAGTGTTCATAATACATATAAGCTACCGATACTATTCGATATTGGATATAATAATGCAAGAAAGATGAGTGACGAGGTTGTGTTGTGGTTAGAGGAAGGCCAAGGTGATCTGTTGTGGTGACTCTTGCCAGATACTTCATCTCGCATACAACACATTCTACACATGCGTCAAAATATATTATCATTTCAATCAATTTCATTTAACACCGCTCATTAATAATTCAACATTTCGTCAAAATATAACACAGTTGCAGATGCCAGACTGGGAGGATAAGAACATGTACAATTAATGATAAGATTTATAATGTTGGTAGTATAAAAAAATTGACTAGTCCTCGATCATGTAAACAAGTATAATAAATTATTATATTTTGATGACCTTTACATAGCATTATTTGGTAAAATATATACCTTGTTTCATAAATGTGTAGAGTAAATGTCAGAGGCGAGAGGCAAATGTTACTGTGTAATTAATCACAGCCGTTTGCGGTAAGTATGTTCGTTTTTTGCGCTTGTCTAAAGTTAAAATAAATTCTGTTTCGTGTTCAACTGAGGAGTGCTGCATTATCATCACTGCGACTTGGGATACCCCGTAATGCTCTAGTGGTACTGCAGTATGATATAGTATTACAATATTTACGAATAATCCCATCTCAAGTTCTATATAAATTAAACAATAAATTTTGCCAGTACGACAAATCTTAAAAAATATACATAAACTTAGACTTGTCGCTAAATGATGTAAGATATAAGAAAGGCTTTTATGATAAAGTAAAACTATCACAAAACATTAAATAACCCCAATATTTTTTCCTCAAAAAATAAATTATTTCATTGTTTAGTATTCAATATAAGAGTGTGTTAATGATCGTTTGTGTACGAATAGACTAGAGCATGGTAGTATTAGTGTACACGCATACGCACCGCAAGCACACACTTTCATTACACTATAATATTGAATATGAGACTCGTCTGATTGGTATTTATATGTACATACATCCAGTTTGAAATATTATGGCTATGTATGTATGTTGAAATTCAAAAAATAATATAAAATTGACCATCTGAAGCTAACCTTACTTATAATATCGATGATTAAATCTAATGCATTATATTGAATACTGGCCAAAGTCGTCGGTTATTGGATAAAATAAAATGTGCAACAGTATTCACGTGGTCGATAGACCATGAGTAATGGCTCGCCGAAATGTTTACATCAATATGAATCGGATTTAAAAATTATGAATAAGATTTTGGGTTCATTCACACTATGTATGCAATTTTCTATTAACATTACTGTAGTACAGCTATACTTGATTAGATTTGCGTGTGAGTGAAATGTTACGATATAATTTAAAATTATAAGGTAGACTGTTGGTTAAAACAATGACACAGTAATGGGGTGAGTAACCCAAGCAAATTATATTAGGAGAATTAAGCACATCTTTCTTTTGTCGTGTCATTCACACAACCTTTGTGTCAAACACCTCATTAATTCAAACACACTTTATGCTCTTTAAATAAATTAATAACGAGGTTAGGCAATAATATGCGTGTATGTGTTTTAACGCATTTACCAATCATTCATCAAAAGCTGTGGGCGTATTTATAATTTTGTACACAACATGAGTTTACTTGCATTATAAATGGTGCCTCCAATTGAAGTTTTAATATTTTGAGGGAAGGATTAGCATAATTATTAATTAAAAATAATTAATTATTAATTCATGACGTATTTAAAAGGCACAACAGACACGCTGCTGATTCCAAAACCACGGAAGATCTTAAATTATTTATTTTTGCGATATATTACCACCCCTTAAAATGTTGTATAGTCATTTTCTCCTGCCGTTTTAAAATTATTCGTTTTCATTATTAATTCGTCGCTATTTCTGTAAACATTTCGGCGGGCCGTGGCTCGAACATTTTGACATTGAGGTCTTTCGACATATACAGGTTGGACTTGAATTAACTGAGAATATTTTAGGGGGTGTTATCGCAAATATAAGCGATTTTTTAAAAATATTTTTACTTTTAATTAATAATATTAATTAGATATAAAAACACAATACAAACGTGACAGTCACTAATACTTACTTTACAGAAACAGCTGATTCCAAAAGCACTATTAATATTTTTAATTATTTTCATAATTTGGTGTTACCATTATATTTCATCTGATAACCGAAGACTCTCAAATTTCGTGTATATTAATTTATTTGAATATTTTTTTGTGATAGTATTGCCATATCATAAGCGCCTTTAAAATATTTTTACTTAAATGAGATGTGAGTGGTATAAATTAGAAGTTAATAGTGAATATCAATATCACTAGTAATAAACATATTATGTACATAGCAGAGGCGATAAGATAAAGTATGCATACATAAATAAAATAGTCGATAACCATGTGTAAACACAAGACAAATGCGACTTTTAAATAGCAATATGTTGAAAATTAAGATTAGTGAATTGCACAGGAAAAATAATAAATGTTAAATTAGGATTGCTTCAACCCACTACGAAAGATAAAAAATAATAAATTACCATTGTATTTATTAGATGATAATATTTTTTATACTATAGATCCGCTTCTCACCTGTAAAAATAAACAACACGTTAATGATACAGCATTTAAAGTGTTAGGGTAGGTCACCGCGGGCAATTGTTTTGGATCTGGGGCTTTGTTTGTCTCGCTCAGCAGGAGGCTGTTGCTATGTGGGTCGAATATAGAATTTGGGGTACTCCCCATACCCCCAGCACTGCCTGCCATCCCCCAGCCACCCACTAACCCATTTCGGAGAAACTTATTCATTCCACTGCACAATTTTCTCGCTATTAAGTTAAACTTCCCAGACATTTTTTATTTCATTTTCAAGATTGAATCGGATCGAAATTTATTTATTACAATTTTGTGTATTATACTTTTGGATGTGAATAGTTATAAAATCCAATATCTTTGTTTGGTGTAAATTCTTGACTGGAATACCTGACTTGCGCCTGAACGTAGGCAATTAGTCCAACATTTTATAGCATTTTCTTAAATTGCCACTGATTAAATTGAATTATTTTATTGTTAGCAATATAATAATATTATTATCGGTGAAAGGGAAGCTTATATTGAAGGGGTGGGTGCGGTGACCCAGCGGCCTGAAGATGACCCGGTCACAAGCCTCCCTGCTCTGCTTTCACCATCTATAATACACTTTTTGCACCATGATTATGAGAATTATACACTAACGAACGCATTCAGACGCAATAAATCCATGTTTTGTAAGAAAAATTAGATAAGTGGTGTTGGTTATGAAAAGAGTAATAATAAAAAAAAACTTTTGTTAGCAAAACTATATTATATTGTGTGTTGTAAGACCAAAACTCGTGCAAGCAATTGTCTTCGTCAAACAATGAACGGCCTTTATTCGAGACAATTAAAGGCGAAGGGCATTTATGAAAAAAAAATATATGCATAAAACAGAGGTGCACAATTTAAAAAAAAATAGCATAATGCATCCTCATAGAAAGTGAATGTTTATGGAATATGTACAGGTTGTATGTATTTATGACCTAGTTTCAGAGTAGGCTTCTTTCAGGTAAGCGACTATATAGAACACACGCCAGCCAACAGATCCTCTGTTATATACGAGGATATAATAGTATTAGATGCGTCCTGTGAAGTATTGTATGAAGAATATGGCGCCAGTGGAGATGTGAAGAGTCCAGACACTACCAGGTTCAAGAACCTGTCGATGACCTGCATAGCAAATATATCGACCACCTAGTTCATTGCTCTCCAATATATTCAATAATATATTTCAATACATAGTTGTTATTTTAGTAAACGAACTCGCAAGGTCGTTATTACGTTCTTTGTTTCGATAATTCGTTTCACCTTTATGCAACAACAATATTATTATTTCGACTGGATTGTATTACACTTTGCCAACAGTATTGTGATATTTTATTACTCTAAAAGAAAAATGTCTCCATTAAGAAGAAGGTCAAAGCTTGGTTCGTGATGAAAGAAAAGTATTATTTTAAATTAAATGAAGGCGAGTTTATCACGAAATAATACATATTTGTTAAGCCTTGAGGATAAAATTACGATATAAAGACGAAACATCGCCCACGTCTGATTCATTTAATGACTGTTCTGTGTACCTGGGTCCTTCCGACATTAATGATTAAGGCTATGAATCAAGAAATAAAAGAGATGGCGTCCATACGAAGAAAATATGACTATGCAGAAGCTAGGCACTCTATGCGGAAACGGGACGGATTCTCAACTAGTGATGTGCCGCTGGTTATTTAAACAGGAAAGAACATATTTTTACTCGTTTAAATAACCAAGTGATCATTTATCACACCCATGATAATGTATATGCAATTAACTTGAATATCAATGAATAAATTATTATCCTTTCTAATAAACAAGTGGAAAATATTTTTTTCTTGTTTAAATAACCAAATCCACATCTCTTGTCACAATCATTGAGGTGTCATAATAACATATATTGTACTGAATAATAATACTCATCAATAACTGTGATATATTTTTAAATTATGATTGTAACTGCTGGGAAAATTTTATAATATACGCCACAATAACGAGACGAAACAGTAACAATATTTAATGAAAATAAAAATTGAAGCGTTTAGACAACACAATGATTATCGTGAAACTGATCTAAACGTCAAATAATCAAGATGGTAGCGGGACTTTCGCTTTATAATATATTATTTTTAATGGAAACGGATTAATGATTTTCCGTACAAAAATAATCCTAGGACGTATATCGAGGTATCTTTTTGTGAATGATACACTAATAGAAATTCGCACAGCATATAAACACGGCCGTAGTAACAGAGTGCTTAGCCAACCCAATGAACTTTTATCTATAGAAGCGCCATGCAATATTACGTCGTACATTCGAACATGCCCGGTCACGAATACATGAACACGCAATAGAATTTGAATTAGCGAGGCGGTAGAAGCAGCGCCCCAAGCGGCTGACACACGAAACCTTTGGTGCCTAACTATATGCCTCGCCTAATTTGCTACTGCTATGATTTTGAAATACTTGAAAATAATCAATAGAGTTGGTGTGACGCGACGTGCCGAAAGCAACGTGAATATTTTTTATCAGATTCCAAGAAGAAATGATGTGTGGATATTGTTCCTGGTACACAACGACCCGCTTTTCAAAGCAACCAAAAATTACTAGTTTGTATAAACTTAAGGCTATTAAAAAAACGCATTGAAATAATTCATTAGAGGGGCTTCTAACTGTGAGTTGAACAAGTGGAGCAACTATGATTATTGGATTAACGAGCTGCAAGCAAAATTAAAATTGTTTTATGTTACTTCAAACTAACATTGGCTCTACTACAGTACAGTAATTGAAATGGTAATAATGATAAACGTTCATTTAGATAGGTTTATATGTTGACGAAAAATAATTATGTAGATGAAAAAAACCTGAGCACAAAAAAACATTAGAGGAAACTGATAAGACAATTGATAGCTGAAGATACATTCGCTGCTCAGTATAATAAGGAGTAATATTTGACTTTGGGTTAATTGCATATATCGTTGGTCGGTCGTCGAATTAGGACATTTCATACATTTTAGATAAACGACGGAATTTACAAAAGGTATGTTTATAATTGTACATATTCCAAATGGAGTTTATTAGCCTAGAGTTTTAGCATTGGAGCACTGCGACGATAATTTATAATCACCGCCCATTAAAGCTATTTACAGTGAAGAAATTTAGTTCAATGCGGTCAAATCCTGGGAACATGGGCAAATTTTAAAGATTATTATCATATATATTATCAGTGCAGTGTCCTATTAATTCTAAAAACATGTTTTTGCACACTCTTAGCGGCGACACACACTATGCAACTTGTGCATCTTGCATCTCCGCCAATGAGAGAAATTTATACAAATACGAGCGCCAATCATTGTCAAACGCTTGTTCTATCATTGGCGGAAATACGAAGTAGCATGTGTATGCCACCGCTTATAACATTATTAGTAATACACGAGACATGCATCATTTATTTATTGATTGTCTAATTTCATGAAGTGGTGGGTATTTGTTTTTTTGACAGTAATCCAAATAATGGGACGTGAAATACGCAATACAAATAAGAGTTTTTTCATTCATGCGCTGCCTTGTTGTATGCAATGCGAACATCATAATAATTATAGAATAGAGGGGATGATAGATCTTACAGAAATAGCACACATTGGCACAGGCACATGGCATATTATCATAATGCTCATTCATTAAGTGGCGAATCATCGTGATGTTGTGTATGAAAACACTGCGCCAGACAGTCTACTAGTCTGCAGCGACACATGGCAACACTATGTAATATATTACAGAGGTTCTTACCTTTTATGCTGTTAATCTCATTAGACGGTCATGTGAAAATATCAAACATAAGTCCATTGCGGCACTGTGCTCTCCTGGACGCATTTCTCATCTGAAACAATACAAAAACATAAAGTTACGGTCAAATTAGAGACAGAATTATGTACTCTATGAACTGAGTACGTATAACGACCACTGCTTTTAGAATCCCTCCAATGAGAGAATGAAACCAAACACGAGCGCCAATCAGAGAGAACTATCAACTATACTGGGGAGAGGGTAAGATCGAAATTTACCAACTTAGTTAACCGGATCGAGTAAACGAGCCTAAGGGCCAGTTTCTTCAAGTCGTGTTAAATCGTGTGCTACCTGATAAGAGATTGTACGAATCTCGTGTTATATACAAATATTCAATATAGCTGAGTGGTTCCGATGTTTGTATCGTAAGAATTCAGGAGAACTTGCATACAGGCGACTCGAGCCGAAGCGACGAGTTCTTCACGAAACTGGAATGGAGGGGAAATATAACACGGGTTCGGGATTTAGCTTTAACACATGGATATCGGTGAGCTAGGAGTTGCTACCGCGAGCTACATACATCTTGAAGAAACGCATTTGGCGCGTAAATCGCCGAGTGTGGCAACACTGTAATTGTTTACATATGGTAAACGTCATTTAATTTGAATTACACACTTTGATTACAGTGTTGTAATGTGTACAGTGTTTGATTACAGCGCCAAAATGATATTTATAGATCCAGTTGTATGGCCTACTAATATATCGGTGGTATCGGATTGACTCGAGTTAAGGATTTGTATAATATGCTTCGAATAAATTTAATTTAAGCCCAAAAACTATTCGCAGCTACAGTATGCGTTGTTTATTCTGTAAAGCTACTGCGTAAATCCAAGTCATATTGAACTAACACGAAACCATAAATGCTCAACATCATATTATACAGTGTTGTTGTTTTTTTTGTATAAAAATTCTGTTATCTTTTGTGCATTGTATGTTTTTTTAATCTGTATTATTGTCCAATCACGAATTATAGCCGAGACGCAAAAAAACGTACACACACATAAATTGAGTGTTGATAAAAATCGTTGGTATTTGTGGAGTTAAATGTTAGTAAATACGACATTATAAATAATGGATGATGATCAACTGGAAAATGTGGTATGAAAAGCTTTGCATTGTATCAAATTCACCAGAAACACGAACACTCGCTGACTGTACTTTTTTCTTGAAATTATATATTATTTTATTATTATAAAATTATTATTTTCCTCGCATATTATACGTGCTATTGATCATTTTAACGATCTTCAACGGAATCGACCTTGGGTGGAGAATAAAGGTTGAGGTATTGAATTAATTAAGGTAGGCTATTGTTCTAATATTGTGTGGATTTTATTTTCGTTTAATTAATGTTCAAATGCGATGCGAAATTTCTCGACAAAAACCGCAAATACTATCAAAATATTACCACACACACAAACACACCGAGGGAGACTATTTTTGGTTGTTTTTACACACAAAGTGAAACAAACAACACTCTATAGATTTCATTTTCTGTGTCAGCTGTGCATGCACTGTTTTTATTAGCCAAAAATATGCGAAATGAAACGGGGTCTTAATATGTCTCAACTCGATTTGGCTACTTGTATTTACTGCCATTCAAAATGACGTTTCAACGTGCTTTGCGATTTTCGTACGAGTTTTTTGTCATGCGTGCCGCATGCATACATATTAATATTCGATCACTTCGATATTGAAAGGCTGACAACACTGTCCTGTCAATATTGTGTCTGTCCAAAACCACCGATATGAATGCCTCACAACTGGATGTATAAATATTGAGATGGCGGACATTTGTAGAGTCTGATTGAGATGATTGGTATAGAAGAGAAACCAACCCCATCTGATTGGTTTAGTCTCTATCAAACTCATCTGTTCCATGTTCCGTCCCGATCACTTGTCTTGTCGGGCCTTCTAATATCGGTGGTGTCGGAAGCACCGAGTACTCAAGTTTGTGTATTTGGAATCCCACCAATTAGAGAACATACACTTTTGAGGTGTTCTATGGTTGGTGGGATTTAAGACATTTGTAAAAGTACGTTTTCCTAGACCTACAGTTCTGTTATTGTAAGAACAATCATACTCACAAATTTTGTTGAGTTTGTTGTTTCAAAAAGGAACAAATAGCCTGTTCTCACTATAATGTCTTTAGGCAACACCAACGATATGAATGCCTCAAAACTGGATGTATAAATATCAAGATGGCGGACATGTCTAACAGCGTTTGGGAATCGAATTCGAAGAATAATACGCAGAATATTGTGAGTTTCACAGTTGCACAACCACTAACTTTGTATGGATTTTAATGCATAGAAGAGTCTTAAGGAATCTTAAGACCCCGATGAGCTTCTATTGTCACTAACGATGTACAAATACACACAAAAGACATGCAAGCTATGAAAAAATGCTATGTAACGTGTTACCATTATTTAGTTTCTTCAGCCAGGAAACGAAATTATGGCAAACACGTTTCCGTACTGTTGTCTACGTAATGGTCCATTTTACATATTGGCTTATACGTGAGAAACGACAAATTCTTCCGTCTGCACGTAAATTGAAAAAGACAATTCAACGCGGATATATCAATCACATTTTAGAAAGAAAGCATAAAACTCTTCCCCGTTGTTCCCTCGGCAAGGGTATTATATGAATTTATATTGAATTGGTTTCCCAGGTTATGAATCCTTCAAATCTAGTTCAATAAACTAGATCTACTGGCAACACTTGCGGTGATATGGCGCGAAAATCGGATTACACATTAATAAATTATAGGTATGAAGGGGTCACAGATGACAAAGATAACATCATTTGTTGTTTTTGTCTGTACATCTTTTCAGTAATTGACGATGACACATCTTCGGAACAAATGTTGAAATACAAACACTTCTCAAATAAGCTGAATTATATTAGTTAATATAATCACATGTGCCACAACAACTTCATTCATTTTAAACATCCATATTATTAAATAAGTATTTGTTTCCGTTGATGCATTAACTAAATGTTAAAAAAAAACATTAAAGTTAAATAATCATTTTAAAAATATATAATAAATGAAATATGCAGATTTATTTAGTAGAAATCATGCATTCAAATAATGTCTCGACTAAGGACACATCGACGCGAAGTTGGTCGCGGATCAATAATGTATGAGCTGTCAAAATGACCGACAAAATTATGCTGATTAAAACCTAAATTATCACCTAAGATATAACAAAATCTTCATATTGATTCTATTATATGAATTTTCTAAATATTTTTTGTGAATTTGAAGTGAAAAACTCTATACATTTTTCAAATACACTAATATTTCAAGTCTCTCCTTGTAAACAGTCAATTGGTACCATCGAATTTATGGCAGAATATACCAAATACATACATAGCGACACTAAATGGCTGAAAATAATAGGAATATCCTTTATGAAAAGCAACAGGAGCCAGACAGCTGATGTTGTGCAGCTGTGAAAGAAGTATGTACATTCAATAATCATATGTTTAACAGCTGGTTCCTGGCACCTGCCAACTATTCTTACTATTTACTAATATTATACAAATAAATAAAATAAACGACAATTTCAGTGCTAGCCGGTGAATACTAAGTAGAGTAGCAATGATCTATAGAATATTAATATGAGAGCAGATCTTTTGTTTGCTCAATTATCACTAGACAATGCTGTTCGTATTATTTATTATGATAATATAAAGCAATAATTTGCACTTATGCTTCTCGTTCAGAACAATATTATATTATTGACCTTGATATTTCGCTTTCAGTACTGCACTATAATAGAATATTTATAATTAAACAGGCAATTAGCAAAAAAACGCGGTGAATGTCAAAAAATGCGTGCATCGGTTAAGATCAATTCAATAGTCAAATGATTGAATAATAAGAATATTTATTTTGATATTTACGTGACAAAAAGTCAATATTACAGGTGTTTGGAAAATATTTTAGAGATGAGTTCTCAGTAGTTCAACGAACTACGCAAATTAAGTGTTGCCATACGATACCAATTTCATATTAATAAATAACTCTAAATTCATAAATTCTTGTTAGTAATAAACGAAAATTTTCAAATCCCTTAAATCGTTTTCAATCATTTGTTTTTGTGTTGGCATTGCACGAAAGCTTTTAAAATATTTGAAGTTCAATTAAAAACATGTTGCATACCAGGAGTTCATATACTCAGGTATATTAATATTAAACATATACAAGTTGTTTACAATTGCAATTAAAATATTTTAAAGGCTTGTAAGATAATCACAAAAAATATGAAAACGAGCCGAATCATTTGTTTTTAATTGATTGATATTAAAATAATTTATTATACAACTTGAAAGTCGTCAGATGTTGGATAAGATGAAATGGGAACGCTATTTACTTCCGTAGACTGTTGAAGCCATGGCCGACGAAATGTTAACAGCAATACCCGAATGATAAAAATATAATTGAGAGACTTATAATATAAATTCTTTGCCATATGCTTACCCTTAAAATATTTAAACTTTAATTAAAGATATGTTGTATGTGCATTAGTGGATACTTGTTTTATGCCCATAAATTGCCCATTTTTTTGTACAAATCTTGTAAAAATGTGATATAAAACAAGTGTCCAGCAGCCCATCGATATGCAATTCAATTTAACATATTGTCTGAATGTATTTCCCCACTTTATTTTACATAAAGATCGTGACAATGTAATCGATGTGACAACAAGGCCGGCTGTTTGATGCACAAGTCCAAGGAAACTATCATTTATCATTATCAAATATTTTATATCATGAATATTGCCCCCCATTAAACTAATTTGAAAACACAAATCTCAAAAAACTAACGTGTACGTCGCAATTGAGGAGTAATGAGTCATTTGAAAATGTCAAGGCGGTCACCGTTCCAACAATTAATAATATAATTTGTGACCAATATTGGAAAATCAATAGTAATTTTATTGGAGCTTCTGAAATATAATATAATCGATATTATTACGTGACGGCCTTACTGTTTTATTTAAATCGTGCAGGTAAATCAACCATTCACACGGCAAATATCACTTTATTAATGATTGATTAAATCGTGTGTTTCATTCAAATTCATAAATTATTCATGAAGACACTGAAACTGACTCATAAAGCTCATTCGAATAGTTTAATGACACATCCATTTCCTGCATTTAAATACAATTTTTAATTGCCGTACTCAATTTGCATCGATATTAATATTGTTTATTTGTTAGCAGTAGCCCAAATTTAAAAAATACATTTATTTATTTATTTATTTATTTACGCTTCGATGAGCTTTTTTATTTTAGAAAGGGTCATTTTTGAGAGGGTTTTTTATACACAACAACGTGTTAATTGTCTGTCGGTGATCTTAACTATTACTAGTTACACAGGTCACCGACAGAGCGGCTCTGCCGACTTAATAATCGCCTCGGTATTTACCTTACAATCCAGGAAATCAGAGTAAACCTGGATCAAGACGATCGATCGGGATTTTATTAATATTATTCCCGATCTCCCAGTCGTAATAACCGATCAAATCAATTTAAAAATTCTTGACTTGAGTGGGATTTGAACCCATGACCACAGTATTAGTAGCCACACTTCTTATCCCCTGAGCTATTACGCTGGCATTTATAATTTTCAGGTTATAACGACTTTATTCAAAAGATAGATATGAAAATCGGTGTTTATTATCAGGATTTTAAAGCTTGAAAGTCACTATTGTAAGTAGATAGACTTCGCTGTCAAAAAATCATGGCCCACCGAAATGTTTACAGCAATACCAGAATTCAGACCGTTAGGCATTCTCAAAGTTTTTAATTTATTTTATTAATTTTAATTATTTGGCATATTTGCACCCTTATTGGGTGTACCAATAAATTCTTTATAGTATGCTTATCCTTAAAATATTTTAACTTCAATTAAAAACATGTTGTTTAGAGGAAAAACATCATAATAACATAATCAGAGGCATTCGTAAGTTGTATTCACTTTTTTAAGCCTGTATATATTATAGCTTGACATTTGCTCTTCAAACATATGATATAAACGACCATATTCAATATAATAGAGTAATGAGAGAGTGGTGCGTATACAAATAGAGCTGGTGTACAACCATTATACCAAGCTTTAGTCTATTTATACACGCACCAATACTATAAGCTCAAGCACGACTCACTAACACACTCTAATTACACTAATACATTGACTACGGCCGAAATAGTACGTAATATGAACGTTTGAAGAACCAGTGTTGCCACATCTAAATTAAGAGCATACTTTAAAAGTGTTATATTTTAAATACATATATCATTGCGATGGGTTATTAGCACAAAAACGACTACGACAGTATTATAAGTTTTCATATGAAATATTTCTAAATACACAAGAGTAAAACTGGTGACGTTTTTGTGTCAATTACCCATCGATGGTTTCTCTAAATACATATATGTAAAGTATTTACTCTAAAGAAGAATCACAATAACAAAGTATATATCACGATCCAATTATTTAGTTAGAACAAGAGCACCCCAACAAGCCATGACGTCATCAAGGGGGTGGAAATAGTCGTAATGGATGTTGACAAACAGGTTGATTGTTATGTGTACCAAAAATAGAGAAGTGTCTTTATTAAAACCAGCCACACAATCACGACAACCCATTACTCTTTATCTAAATAACTAAATTATCACTGCAAGCACAATATATTTGGACATTGTTTACAAACAAAATATTTGTTCCAGCTTCAATCAGTACCATCAGTATGAGAGGCCAGACAAGTGGATGTATAAATTAAAGATGGCGGCGTGTTTAAACAACTGACATTTAGCCATATGTAAACAATCACAATGTTGCCTCAGTCAGATAGATCTACTTGGCTTGATCCGCCATCTTTAATTTATACATTCAGTTGTCTGGCATTCTTATCGGCGGTTCCGGTTTAATGGAATACACTTTCATTTTCACAATACATATTAAAAGAAAAACTATCGTAAAACTTTCTATCCCTAAAGATTCAATTTTCTAGTGCATTTAATGCACTGACTTTTATTAAGATGAAACCCCAATAGACGATGGATTTAATAAAATGTATTTAATAGCTGACTATATTTTTTATTGAAAGATAAAATTCCGACGCAAAACTGAGATTTTGACGTAAGGAAGGCGAATTATGGAATATTGAAATAAAACCAAACCTAACCATATTGATATTATTTCCACTGTGAATGTTCGTTCAGAATAAAAGACAATTTATGAAAATGGTCCAATGTTTAGTATTTTTTACTTATCACAGTAATGTCGCAACTTTACGAGTTCTCGTATACTTTTTGGAAAATCAACTGCCTCTTTTCTGTGAATATTACATTATTTATTGTTTAGACTTTGAGATGAAGATTGCAAGGTTTTTTATGCGGGAGACTGTATTGGAACATTTATTTGGAAGTGTTGTAAACTGTTACTGTACTAAGTTTGAAATATTTATAAACATGGTGTCTAATCGAAAACACAAAACAGCAATATTTTTTGTCTAAACGTGTCAAAATCTGCATCAAAATTAAATTATAATGCCAGTAAGACTTATTTTGAAAAAAATAATATGCGTTACGCCAGCGGTTCTTAATTATAATTTTTGGCTATGGAACTAATGCCTATTGGGAACTGGGTGATATACGACATTAGTTTAGAATACGATCCTCGTGTGATATATAAGAGTTGCAAAAAAAGAGACGTGATATACAAGTATTTGAATTTTTGTTATGCGAAAAATACGACCAGTGTATTTATTATCTAAATAAAAGGGGAAAGAGATTTATTCACAAATTCATACACAACACAGTTGGTTGTAGAGTGTTTTCACTGGCCACTTGCCCTTCCCCCTCCACGCGTTAGGAAAGTCAAACACTATGACGTTATAATTTACCACTTTCAGGTGAGTAACTAGCACTATTAAACCAGATTTTCATAGATATAAACATTAGATATCGCATTGCATATAAATAAATGGTGTCAACCCGTGTATTGTTGCACTCTTCTCTTCTGTTCTATAAAGGCATTAGTGTGTCTCCCTCAAACACATTTCTAGTGACCACTGAGAGTTGTTGTGACAATACTTTGGCGATTAAAACGCAATAACATTTTTAAAATGTTAAAGAAGTAGTCTTTTGTAAAAAGTGAGGCTAGATGTATTTGAGTGTATGTTTGAGTCCATATGACATGTAGTAACAATGCATTTACCCATTTTACTGTGAAATATAACTGAAGATATGAAGAGACATGTTTACAGTATAATGTTTACCAGGTAACTCATGTTTTTGGCCACTTGATCCACTTGAACTAAACACGCATTTAGCCACTTGTGCAATATCTTATGTGTATATCTATACAGATATTTTAACTCGATTACACCTTTTAGGAACCGGTAGGTTATGGAATATACTCCCCCGCTATTATTTCATACAATAAATTGTATAATAATTACGGCGACAGTGTGATAATATGTTTGAAGTATTATTCCTCAACATGCGGTAATGTGTCTACGATATACAGAAAGTAATAAATGATTATGGTAAAAAGGTATTGATTATTAAAGTAACTCGAAGTAGAACCGGTTCAGTATTAGTGCAACAGGCGGCTGACCTCACATAGACACTTCTACTAAACTAATATTATAACAAACGGCTTAGCTTTGGGACTTGGCCTAGTTTTAGGCTCATTCAGATTCGGAATATTCCGTGTATGATACGGTGGGGAATCATCGACAATACATTATCTATGCCACGGTGCAAGTATCACTAAACACAATAATAGCAACTATTATTTTGCAAATTACTCTCGATTTCAAAGCATAAAAAAACTATAAACACAATACGGTCGTTATTCTGTTATGACGTTTCTATCAATTGCGACGCAGATTCGAAAATATCTCACTTATGGCTTTCTCTGCGACATTATAATATCAAAGCAGTGCTGGAAAACACGCATTATCTATTTATTTATAAACAAATGCATAACCTCAAAATTATTTGACCATAATGGAATTACTCAATACATGGATCGTAATCGGTGCACGCGCTTTTTTAACATTCACAGCAAGATTTCTTTACCAATCACTTAATTTATCTTGAGTGAAATATGTTGCCAGATAGTTATTTATTAAGTTTATCATTATAAAAAATGGTTATTCGTTGGAAAAATATTTTTACAGTCCTTTAATGTATGTTACGGCGACGCGATGTACTCAACAACTCTCAAATAATCCAACTCGTATAAATGCTTCAAACCATCAAAATAGGTAAAATTATTATAATAACGACTATACTAAAGGATTGGTTAAAGCATCGATATAAACACAAGATATCGCATGAGTGGCTAAATGCCTGATTAGTTTAAAATGCCTGATTAGTAACATTAAAATACATATGTAATTTTATCTATGAAAGAATAGGAGAGAAGAGTGCAACAATACACGGGCTTCACGAAATTACACGAATTATTATGCGATATCTGTAGATATAAACATAAGATATCGCATGAGTGGCTAAATGCATGTTTAGTTCAAGTGGATCAAGTGGCCAAAAACATGAGTTACCTGGCAAACATTATACTGTAAACATCTCTCTTCATATCTTCAGTTATATTTCACAGTAAAATGGGTAAATGCATTGTTACTACATGTCATATGGACTCAAACATACACTCAAATACATCTAACCTCATTTTTTACCAAACAATACTTCTTTAACATGTTTACAATATTATTAAGTATTGTCACAACCACTCTCAGTGGTCACTAGAAAAGTGTTGAGTGAGGGAGACACACTTATGCCTTTATCGAATAGGAGAGAAGAGTGCAACAATACACGGACTACACGAATTATTAGTATGCAATGCGATATCTAATGTTTATATCTATGAGTTAAAGTGTACTTTGTGAGCTATCAAATACGTAGCGCAAGCAGCTGTGATTGGTAATGTGTTATATTGTGTAAGAAACAAAGGTATTACTTTTAGGAATATAATATAATATAAAGCTAAACAAAAGCGCCATGTTGGAAAGGATATTATTTTAGTGGGTTATCTGTCCTTCTCCAGACCATCAGCTGTCTCCTTCGGCCGCCCTCTAAAAGGGAAAATTCATCGAATACAAATCGTAGGTATATTTTATACCTGACCAATGGCCATTCATTATCTTCTCAAGGACATGTTCAATATTATTTTAGAAGGCGGCAAGCAACCTTGTACAGTGAAAAATAACACAAGTCTTTACAACGTGTCTTTAATAATTTCAATGGGCCACTGGGGAGTTTACAAGGGGAAAACAAATATTTTTCAACTTGAAATACGAGCTTTTCTTTATTGTAATATATTAATGAATATTTTGACATTATTAAAGAAAGAGTGGGTATTATTCGAAGCAGCTTCACATCATTCAAGTGCCAATAGGTTTTGTTTGGGTTGGAATGTTAGTCTTTAAAAAAATGCTTTATCCGTTTGAAAGTAATCATTAAATTAATTAATTTACATGAGTTTTAAATAAACAACTATAATATTACGAAAAAAGGTTTGATTTAGGTACGAATGGTGAATTTTGTTAGGCTCTTTTGGCTGCACTTGAAGGCAGACAAACCGCGTCTGTAATATGAACATATGAAGAATAAGTGTTGCCACATCTAAATTAATGACATAGTATCGACACCATCGAACACCGATATTAAAAGGCCGGACAAGTGGACGATACATATTAAGCAGATGAGTTTGACAGAGGCAACACTAATTGTCTCACTCAGACTCGTCTCCTTGGTCCGCCTTCTTCATATTTATATATTTAGTTGTCTGCCATTCTTATCGGCAGTAACGTTTATATTTTTAAGTCAGTAAAATATTATAAATATGCCATATTAGATTTGATTATAATAATAATATGACGTTTACGCATTATATCTTTATAAATAAGTTACAATCAGTTAAGATAATTAACATTAAAATTGCAATTAACGTTTTTGTATTAATCATCCATTGAATTAAAGTATATTCAAACATTTCTAACAATTATTATCAGTAATGGGGGACACTGTTGTTATTGATTATTCACCCCTCGTATCGTAATCCCCAAAAAATCAATACAAGGGAGATGAATTCATGTGTTTGCAAACATAAAATTATACGAAGTATAATAAATATAAAGCCTGTGAAAACCTATACTGTGAGGCGGGTTATTATTTTAAATCATAGGTTCTCAGAATAACAGTTGGATTATTGCTTTTGGCGATAAAAAATAAATGAAAACTATTATTATAGTGGAGATCAAAATGAATGCAAAATAATCACAATTAATTTCATAAAAAAGTGAAAAGTTCAACTCATAAATAATAGATCACGTATTCAATCTAATATTTTTTCATTGCATACAAAAAAATAAAGTGATTTAGTAGCTGTTTTTTCTTGCTGACCCAATGTTTATGTTTATAGAAAAAGCATATTTTTTATGGGAGCAGAAACAGAATTATGATTATTTTTTTTATAAAAAAAACTATTCAGTTGTACCTCGATATGCGTCCAATTCGACTGACGAACCTATAAAGTCAGAAATAATAATTTTTAGTTGTTGATATTTCACGTTATTTTCGTGTTTTTCCGATACAACCGATATATTAGGCCATACAAATGAATGTATAAATATCAAGATGGCGGAACAAGCAGACGATTTGACTAAGGCAACACTGTAATCAAGGTGACTAACAGTGTTTAAACTACAGTAATAAAGAGTGATGTACACTTCTATAGAGAATTGAGACGAACTTACATTTAGCGCGCTTAAACAATTAGTATTGTCTCTAGTCAGACTTGTCTACTTGGTCCGCCATCTTAATAGTTATACATCCAGTTGTATGGCCTGCTAATACTATATCGAAATCGTAAATTTATGTGGACTCTCTCAAAACCATGTTAGTAAGCACTTGACTATTCTCATCAAGGTAAAGTGAGGTTGAAATTAATTTTATTTATTTAATTTTATTTAAGTTCTTTTCTCAGGGTAAGGAAGTAAGAGTTCTTTACTCTAAGGTTCTTTTTATCTATTTTAAGTATCAAGCAGTGTTTGAAGTATGTATTTTAACTTCCATTTATTTAAAATATGTTAATAAAAGGAGATTAATACATTTTCCATACACGAGTGCGTTTGAATTACTACGTCTATGAATCTGTAACGCAATTGAGGACGTAAATCGAGGTACCACTGTATGTATGACAAATTTTCATGAAATTTGGAAATTTTTACGTCTTCTCTTAAAGTAAGGATGAATTACATGTGAATGTTCAGATGTAATTCGACAAACAGCGTTCGACGAAACAAAGAGCGTAATGGTGTATGTCGTAACAGAAGAACAGCTGACTACGACAACAAAGACGACAACAAACATTTTATTGTTATTGTTTTATGTTATATTTACTATCATTTATGCACATTGTGGATCTCCAACAATAATAACAATTATTATAAAATAAGAGCAGGCGTACAAACACATGAGTAAACAATAACAATGTTTTGTTGCGGAAGAAGTGCGACAATAAGTAAGAGTAATCTGATGCTGATTATACTGACCAGGGCGGCGAGAGTACTGCGCTGTATCGTGATGGACTCCGTTGTAGTTTGCTGTGTTTTTATTGTGACAATGGACGACAAGAAGCGCTTCCCTCCTGAAAGGCTGGAACTCGACTGACTGGTCGATCACCGTCATAGCTGTACTCCCCCACTGCTTGCTATCGCGCTCTCTCTCCACCTAAACACCATCTTAATTACAATTATATATTTTATTTTATAAACCATCTCAAAACAATTGAAACATTACAAATTCAAATAAATGTTTACCCCGTTACTGCTGCAGAGGCCAGCTTAAAATCGGGCCATGTAGTTACCCAAAACAAAGAAAAAGTGTGAAGAACCAGTCTGGACCACAGTAGATGAGATAGGTTGTGTTCATTATTATAAAACCTATCTCAAACTCAAAACAATTCACCTCTTCCATATTTATCACAATGTCCTTCATTATTATTTATACTATATTAGGTATACTTTATTACATGAATGTGTAGGGCAATTATAAAGTCACAGGAATTTTCATGGGTAAAAAGGCTACCTGATTGATAACAATCTTTCCTTTCCGTAAGTTTAATGGAAAAAATCTCTTCAAAAGGATAAGATCTCAATCAACTAAATAATGTTTAATATCTTCATTTCATTTTTTAGAAACAAACCACTGTTTTATCTAAATACGGGTATAAATAAGAGCCTAAATTAAAAGATGGCTACAATACTAATTCCATATACTATATGTATTCTTATAAAGCCTCACTTACCTAAAGATTTCTATAGTAATTCGATTTGTACAATCCTTTAATTTTCACAATAAGTTTGAAGGTTTTATTGTATTTTTTTACAAAACACGTATATGTATAGTATAATTATCTTAGGACTGTATTTTTGTGAGTGTATTGTTAAATAAATACCGACATCGTTTATTCAATGTATAAGTACCAATTTGGTCCTAACGCACTGACAAAAGTACAGGCCCAAGGAATTTATACTATAATGTACTAAAATAATTGATCATGTGCTTTTTCATTATACATTTACAATTTGAATGAACAACATTAATTTTTTTAAATAAAAAATAAATGGTATTTTATTTAAACAAAATTTATTTAAAGAACATAATTTTATTTTACATAAAATAATTTTTAGTTTTAAAAATTGTTGTGAACTCTATACAAATATTCATGGTTTATATTTAAAGGCTTGAATATGATTACATGTGTATTGGAATTTATATAGAGTAGAGTATAAATGATGAGCCTGAATCTTAAATTTAATTGATTATGTTGTTTTTTGCCAAAACTTTCCCGAGTTGCGAGTGGACTTTCCTTTGGTATTTGGTTTTTTATTCCTATATGCATGACTATCGGAGCTGCCGGCACCGGAACCATCTTCATTTTCAGCTTGGGATTTCAAAGTTTTCCTAATATTGAATATCTGAAGGACATAAATATTATTTAGTGAATTTTTTTTTTAAATATTATTAATTAAATAATGTATTTATTTAAAACTTACCTCGTTTTCAATACTGTCTTTGTGTTTAGTTCTCTTCTGTTTTTCTGAATTCGCTCTTTGTATTTGAGTGTCGACGCAGGCCAACACAGCATCGCAAGAATCACACCATTCTTTCAGCGTCGCTAAAATAGAATCTATCTCTTCAGGACGAGCATCTCTGCCTAGGGCGTAATCCACTTCAAGTCGACAATTTTTTTGATCTAGCTTCCCGTGAATAATATCTGTAAGAGATCAATAAATTATACACTATGAAAGATTCAAAGGGAATATACATAATTTAATCAATATTCACCGGCATAAATGGCTTCAATAATTAAATCTTCGAGATCTCTGACATTCTTAATATCTAACTCTTCTAGTAATCTATTATAAGGAATACATTTTTCAAAAGTAGCCAATGTCACAATAGTTAAATGCTGAAGTTTTTTGCATTGGGCCACTGTCAAGTCTATATATTGGCTTTTATCACGTAAATATTCTCTGTATGTGCCGTAGGCGAAGAGATTCAGAGTTTTAAAGTATATGGCGTGCGGTCCAGTTTCCAGCTATAACAATAAAATATAAAAATAACAAAGATGGTAGACAAAGTAGATGATAGTAATTAGCATCAGCAATAAGAGTATAATTGTGATAGATCATGGTAGACATAGTAGACATAGTATAGTGACCTCCTTGACGTTCGGCATGTCCAGCAGCTCCCCGAACACGTGTACTCCTGGCGCCCCGAGCACCTGCTTGATCAACTCGGCACACGCGACTCCTCGAGCGCCCTTGGCCAGCAGAATGAACTGCTCCAGGTTGCCGTTACTGTTACTGTTGCCGTTGCTGTTGCTGTTGCTGTTGCCGATACTGATGCCGTTGCCGCTTTTGGCCGAGCCGAACATGCCGCTCTCCCCGGTGTCGATAGTCATTCCGGTCATCGTGGATACTTCACTACTTTCTTCACAATATGCAACTAAACTACTACAATGACAACAGCTTTGACGCTCCTTCCTTCTCTTATATTATTCAAGGCAGTTCATCACACACATGCATACATATATACAAACATTTTTTTTTTCATTTATAATTTTTTTTATATGTAATTGAGTAAGGGAAGTCAGTTCTTCAATAAGTGAGCTACGTAACTCTAGATTCAAGTTTCAGCAAGTGCCGCAATTTTATGCAAATATAAGTAAATCGTTGAAGAGTCGTTACTTTCATGATCAGCGATATAACGATTAGAAATATTAAATGAAACCAGACGAATGAATGGTGAATATTGAAGATTGAAGATGGAAATGTTGTGGATGTAGTGGTGCAATGTTGCTAGTATGCGGCGAGTGTTGCCAGTGTGCGTGCGTGGAACATGGAATGCGTCGGCAGTAGTAGTGAGGCGTGGAGCTGTAGTAGTACTGTGCGCTGCCTGACAACATCTAATGTACGTGTGAGGACATATGTGAGTGTGTGTGCTGTGGGTGTGTATACAGAGGACGTGTGTGTTGTGTGTGCGTGTGTGTGTGTGTGCTTGTGGCAGCGTTAAAGATGGCGGCTGTGTGCGTGAGGCTGCGCTAGTGCTGGTGCTGGTTACTGCTTGTGCCTCACTACTGTTACTAGTACTAGTACCACTGATACTGTACTTTACTTGTACTTGTACCTGTACTAGTAATAGTAAATAGTTATATTTGTACTACCACTAGTACCAGCCTGACTACTGATACTGACTACTAACACTACGCTGTTACTATTACTATAACTATCACTATCACTACCAGTATTTGTTATTATCACTATGAGTAGTGGTGGTATAGTAGTGTAACCGATCCTTGTCCGTTGTGGTCCCCAGTAAAATGTGCATGCCGGGCCCTGGAGCGGTTCCAACCCTCGGCTACTCCTGGGGCTTCACATCCTCGGCTGACCTGAAGGCTGACCTCACTGACTCCGCTGGCCTGACTTACTCCTTGGGCAACACGGTATGTGGCCCTTTCAGTATTCAGTATTCAGTATTCAGTATTCAGCGACCGACACGATACTGATGATAGTCCTGTTTCAGATCAGCAGCTCTGATAGTCTAGGAGTGTCTCACGCCAGCAAGTCTCCGGTGCAGTGTCAGGACAAGGGCAAGGCAGCAGGACGGCGCACCATGTTCCTGGTGAACGACTCCTTCGGCCACTCGCCCAACCACAGGACCTCACAGGGCAACAACACCATCCAGAGTGAGTCCACGCCGACTTGTATGTATTGTATATTTATATTTCATATGCCCGTTAAACTATTCTGTCTGTTATGATAACAAAGTCCTATCCAGCTGACGGCCGAATTGTATATTTCATATGCCCGTTAAACTATTCTGTCTGTTATGATAACAAGGTCCTATCCAGCTGACGGCCAAATTGTATATTTCATATTTCATATGCCCGTTAAACTATTCTGTCTGTTATGATAACAAAGTCCTATCCAGCTGACGGCCGAATTGTATATTTCATATGCCCGTTAAACTATTCTGTCTGTTATGATAACAAGGTCCTATCCAGCTGACGGCCAAATTGTATATTTCATATTTCATATGCCCGTTAAACTATTCTGTCTGTTATGATAACAAAGTCCTATCCAGCTGACGGCCAAATTGTATATTTCATATGCCCGTTAAACTATTCTGTCTGTTATGATAACAAGGTCCTATCCAGCTGACGGCCAAATTGTATATTTCATATGCCCGTTAAACTATTCTGTCTGTTATGATAACAAAGTCCTATCCAGCTGACGGCCAAATTGTATATTTCATATGCCCGTTAAACTATTCTGTCTGTTATGATAACAAGTCCTATCCAGCTGACGGCCAAATTGTATATTTCATATGCCCGTTAAACTATTCTGTCTGTTATGATAACAAAGTCCTATCCAGCTGACGGCCAAATTGTATATTTCATATGCCCGTTAAACTATTCTGTCTGTTATGATAACAAAGTCCTATCCAGCTGACGGCCAAATTGTATATTTCATATGCCCGTTAAACTATTCTGTCTGTTATGATAACAAAGTCCTATCCAGCTGACGGCCAAATTGTATATTTCATATGCCCGTTAAACTATTCTGTCTGTTATGATAACAAAGTCCTATCCAGCTGACGGCCGAATTGTATATTTCATATGCCCGTTAAACTATTCTGTCTGTTATGATAACAAGGTCCTATCCAGCTGACGGCCGAAGAATGCAACGAGATCCTGATGAAGAGAGCCTTGCAGCAGGCAGCGCAGGGAACCACGGTGATAGACACCTCGCAGCTGAACCACACTATCCTCAACGGCAGCCTCAAGAGTCTGACTGACGGGATCAGCGTGGTGGGATCACCGGGAAGTCAATCGGAGACCACTCATGTTCAAATCATTCAGACCAAACAGGAGCCGGGCACCAATAGTCACTCTCCCAAGGTAAAATTACAAATCTAACACTCTCCGGTTCGATGTTGATTAAAAATATAATTCATTTTCAGACTCCGTCTGGCATCGCAAAAGAACGACCCTATAACTGTGATGAATGTGGCAAATCGTTTCTCCTAAAACATCATCTGACGACTCACAGCAGGGTTCACACCGGTAAGTTTGTCATCGTTTGCTCAATCTAAATGGATTCGATCTTCTCGTTGATATAATGGAAGGTTATTTTCTCACCTGCTTTAGCCATATTGATAAACATTTTAGCTGTTCTTTCAGGTGAGAGACCTCATGTTTGCGCGCACTGTGGAAAAGCATTCGCTCACAAACACTGTCTCAACACGCATCTCCTGTTACATTCCACCGACAGACCGTTTCAATGTCACGAATGTAAAAAGTCCTTCACTCTGAAGCATCATCTTTTGACTCACTCGAAGGTTGGTATTCACCACATGTTCTCATAAGAATTTAAGGTTTCTTTCTGTGAAGACTCATCACTGTGTTACTCTTCCAGGTTCACAGTAGAGAGAGACCTTTCATCTGTTCGGAATGTGGTAGAGGATTTCCCCTCAGAAGACACTTGGTGACCCACGGTAAATTTCATGCCGGAGAAAGACCGTTCGTGTGCCAAGATTGCGGTGAAAGCTTTGCCCAAAAAGATCATTTGGTAATGATAATATTCTGAAAACTATGCTTGCAATGAGGGGGTGTATTTGCAAATTAATGATAATATACTTCAGGTGATGCATTCTCGCTTCCATGGTTCACTGAATCCATTTGTCTGCAACGAATGTGGAGCGGCATTTACACGCAAATTTCAATTGGTCAATCACGGAAGGATACATGGTCGTGTGCCACATTCCTGTCTCATCTGCGGGAAGGAGTTCTTACAAAAACGCACTCTCGTCGCTCACATGAAGTAAGATCATAATTTGCTTAGTTTTATTTAGATAATCTCAAATTAACTTGTTTTTTGTTTTATTCACAGGCTACATGTAGGAGATACGCAATATGCATGCATCGATTGTGGTGAGGCTTTCAAAGATAAAGCGGAAATGCTGTCTCACCGCAAACTGATGCACCCTACACAGTCATTAGCCCAAAGCCATTCAGGGACATCACAACAGAACTCCTCAAATGTTAGCCATTCTTCCCAGGAATTAAAAACACAAATAGTCCATGTGGCAAGTTAAATGTTAATCTATATTGGCCTAACTTCATAGTATTATTTGAAATGGCTATAAACTTCTTTTTACAATTAAATATAACAGACCACTGTGTTTTTTAAATGGACTAAACTTTCAAAAAGCATATTTTTAAATGATTTCAACATTTAAAGAATTATTTGTTTACAGTTGATCGGGTCGGATGGTGCGATACAAGAAAAATCAGGATATGCTTGTCCAGAATGTGGAAATTGTTTCAATACAAAGGTTTGAATTCAATTGAAAATATAATAATAATAAATAACAATGTTAATTATGTTTTTTCAATATAGGAGGCTCTAGCTCTTCATGTGCGTTTACATACGGGAGACCGGACATTTGTAACCGATTTATGTGCACTAACAGCTGCCCTTCAACCTGGAAACTTCCTTAACCCTAGCCAAAGTTTGTATAGTTTTCACAAATTATATTCACTTTGTTAGTTTGTATTGTAAATTCACTTTTATAGGTGGCGTATTACAACATGTTGCCACCGTCAGTCAGGGTGGAAATTCCATAGGTCATATTCAGCATGTTCAGGCTACGAGTCGACCCAAAGTTCACTTCTGCAATGAATGTGGAAAAGGTTTTGCCGCTAGACATGGTTTGCAACAACACAATAGAAGGTATTTTTTTAATTATTATTCAATATAATGTTTACTTGACATTATTACTAATTTTGTTGGAATGTTTAATCATAGACATCCAGACGGTAGTTGTACGCTACGTTCTCACATCTGTGATACGTGTGGTAAAGGATTCTTCCAAAAGAACCATCTACTTCTTCATCAGCGCCAGCACATGGATATTCCGCCCAGAAATCAGCAGGTTAATAATAGTTTTTGTATATCCTGAAACATACACAACCATTTTTTTTTCTAAACCTTTGTTATTACTATTCTATCTATGTATGTCAATTTGTTTCATAAATTTATCAGTCGGAATTATATATCAATAAGCAGCAACAACAGGAAATATCTCAGCAGCAACAACAACAGCAGCAGCAACAACAACAACAGCAACAGCAGCAGCAACAACAAGGGAACTCTCAGCAACAACAACAACAGCAGCAGCAGCAACAAATCTCTGCAGACAATTCTCGACAAAATGAAACGCCCACAAACCACAATACGTCAAACTCAACTAATTTACAACACTCCACTGGTCAAACGCACATACAGGTATGTTAATTCATATTATTTAAATGATTAAAGTGTGCTCAAGACGGTCACTCATGTTTATTTTATATTTTAGATTACAAATCGTGAAGGCCAAGTAATTGGGAATCAAATATTAATTGGCGGCACAAGGAATCGTCAAATAATAGGAAATCAGATACATATTGTGAACAGAGATGGTAAATCACTCGGAACGCAGATAACCACTTCAACGGCAAATGGAGGATTGGTGCACAGCATAAAACAAGAATCACATGGGAACATGAATAATCAAGTGGCGCAACAGCAGCTGCAACAACACCAACAATCCCGAAATACCGAAGTTCACCAATTGTCGAGCGGGTCTCATCACCAAGGCGTCCACTCGGATCCGCTCGGCCAGTCGAGGGATCAGCAACAATTGGTGACGTTGCAACATAAAGACTTGACCACGACGAGCAGCGGACATCTGGTATTGAGGAATGCTAGCCGCGGAGAAGTGAGCTCTTCACAACAAATGGCGCAACTCAGTCAAGTGCATCTTGGTTCAGGGCATGTAATCAAGTATGAAATATTACCCCCCTCGGGAGTAGTGCAAGTGCAATCGATGGATTAATATCGGATAAGTTCATTAACTCGTCACAGTATTGACTGTCACAGCTAGTGAAGTTAATAGTTCATGGATAAAATGCATGGTTCACATTTTATAAAAACCTCCATGTAAATGTGTTGAATATGTGATTGTTTTTTATATCCGTGGCTATTTTGTAAGGTACCAGTGCTTAGTGGTTTATTTTTTATCATTTTACATTTAGATTTTCAACTAACACTAAACATATCAATTGCATATAAACAATAATTAGTATATTCTTATTACTAGTTACCATTAATGCTCTCGGGTATTATTTTGGTGGTGTTTTCTTATATACACGTAACATTTGTGTTGACCTCATTTTATAGTAATTTGAATTTAGTATCCTAAATTATAATACGTCATATGAACAGCTATAAATTAACATACTAACATTGGTAAGACTTAAGATGCTTATGATAAACTCTTTACCATCTACTGCATACACATATTATGTTTTATTTTGGCATTGAGTTATGTGTACATTGAATAAATAACGACAACCTCTAGATTGTTAATACATAGATATAACAGAATAAATAACAATATGTACAAATAAATAATATGAATAAGCTTCTAGCCATCTTATACGATTATTTAGGCCTCTTCATATTATATGATTGATTTATTTTATCATGTTTTCAAATATCATACCTCTTATTTAAAATGCTTAACTGACACTGTAGTTATATAATATGTACCAGAGTTTGATCATCTTTATGTTATTGTGGACAGTTTTTTTACTAGTTATGTATTTTACATTTGATTATATAGAATAGGAAAATAAATCAATTTTAATTTCAACCGTTTGTATTTTGTCCAAACCTCTGAAAATAAAATTGGTGAAAGTGATCATTTGTTCTTATTTAAAAATAAATTGCTCAGTGACAGTTTATTCTAATAGTGAGCTACCTAACTCATTATTTTTATGCAATCGATTGACTCTCGAGTTAGGTAGCTCACTTTTTAAAGAAGCTGACTCTTGTCTTGTTATCGGTGTATTTTTTTATATTATGAGAGGTTCTGTCCAATTAATCTATCAAATGTTTGCGTTTGGTCGTAGCCATTTTGATATTCCCTCTACAAATATATGGAAGAAAGAGTGAATTGCACATGTCGATAGATCAAATCAGTGCAATGTTGTCGAGAAGACAAGGAATCTTCGTGATCCAGATTTTAGTTGAAACGTTTAGGGATGATTCGTTCAAATAGTAGAAGAGAGGCGCCAAAAGTAGTTAGTAAACAAGACGCGCGTGTAGCAGTGAAGCAAGTCTGTAGTTGTAGCGTGTAGAGAGTTGTAATGTGTGAGAGTGACGTTCAGTAAGAGTGTGTAGAGTGTAGAGTGTAGATTGTTGTGTATGTAGAGTGTAGAGTGTAGATTGTTGTGTATGTAGAGTGTAGAGTGTGGAGGATCCAGTATGGACTGTATGGAGCATGCTCGTGTAGTCGTGCACGAGTCTGGAGTATAGTCTCTCCTTCTCCAACTCGTACTCCACTCCACTCCACTCCACAACACAACACACTGTACTCACACTCCAATGCCTACATAATTCTAATACAACCACGCATCAACACTTCTCACTACAAACTTCATCTTCCCACATCCTCAATTCCTCACACCATTTTTCATTCCTTCAATTAGCTGTCAATCAAGACGTTGGCGTAAAATTGTGCAATATAATTGCACTTTGATTATCGTTAGAAAAATGAAGTTAGAACTCTTTAAAAACTAAATTATGAGTCGGGGTTGTAAAGATATCAAATTAAAATTAATAATGAACACAAATTGATAAATGATTAGTAATGAAATGATGCAATTGGGTGGAATGGCAACACTGGCACGGCCATATTGTGGTGCAGTGCAGTTTTGTAGTTAGAGAGGAACAGAATAAGAGAAAGAAAATGGGCAGGAAGAAGAAGAAGGCCTCTAAGCCTTGGTGCTGGTATCCTTTATCAAGTCAACTAGTCGCTAGTCGACAGTCACTAGTAACTAGTAACTAGTAACTCGTAGCTAGTCAGTAGCCTGGCCTGGCGCCACTGCCATTATGTCAATCACTAGCAGCTAGTCACTAGCCGCTAGTCAGTAATGTACTATATTCCTTGACTTCTTACTATCATAATAACAGGTATTGCAATAGAGAGTTTGACGATGAGAAGATTCTGATCCAACACCAGAAGGCCAAACACTTCAAGTGTCACATCTGTCACAAGAAACTGTACACCGGACCTGGACTTTCCATCCACTGCATGCAGGTATAAAGTCATAACGAAGACTTTAGATATTGTCTTTTGTATATTATGTATCTTGTATCAACTATCAACCATTTCCATCTTAGGTACACAAAGAACCCATCGATAAAGTTCCCAACTCGCTGTCCAACAGACATAACATTGAGATTGAGATATACGGAATGGAAGGAATACCACCAGAAGATATCAAAGAGCACGAAAAACAGAGATCGGGTAATTATTGCAGATCAATTATTTTATGCGAAAAAATACTTGATGATTACTTATCGGTAAGGTGGGTCAGGTGGCCGGGACGATGAGAGCGATGAAGATGAGCCCGCTGCAAAGAAGAAAATGGGAATGAACAGTATCGGTGGATTGTTGCCGGTCCCTCCGCAGATGAACGGTCCTGCTGGCGCTGGAATGCCACACATGTTCCAGGTGCCTCCGGGAATGCCCATGATGGGTCCTATGCCGCCTCCTCCCTTCATGCAAGCACCTCCAGGGTAACTATTTATATTCAATTAGATAGACTGTAATCAAATATCAATAATTAAATAACAATCATAATACATTCAAACTATTGAGAGATTATTAAATTAATTGAAACTTCGATGTGTGATTCTACAGAATGGTGATGCCAGGTGTTAGACCATTGTTTCCTTCGGCAGCATCTCAGTCTACAACTTCCGCATCTCAGGCACCCAAATCAGCTTTTCCAGCTTATAGGTAATAAATCTCAACCCTACATTATTTACATAAAATATATTTTTTAATATTTATACATAATTTTAGTAATGTCACCATAAGTGCACCGCCTACGGGTATAACGGGGAGTGCGAATTCTCCAGCTCGACCCTTAGTCACATCTACGGGAGCGACATCTCGTATTATGCATCCTCCTGAAGATATTTCATTAGAAGAATTACGGTCTCGTTTACCCAAGTACAAACGGTCGTCTCCGATGCCGACGGTGTCTACTCCGACTTCGAGCTCTGCAAATTCAGTAGCTACTATCACTCAGTCGCAGGCTCATGCGCAAGCATCTTTACAGCAAGCCATCGTTGAGGTAATTTTTTATAGTTTATATCGCGTTTCATATTTAGGTAATAATTTGTGTATAATAATAGCAATTGGCTGCTCAACAACAGGCTGCTCAGCAACAAGTCGTGCAACAGCAACATCAACAAATGGCCGCTGTTCATTTAGCGGTAGCACAGAAGCAAGCACATGATGCTCTACTTCGTTCTTTTCCACGACCTCCACAATTCGTCCCCGTCTCATTGCCCATGGGTGTTCCGATGGGGGTTGTCGGAGTTCCTGGCGGTCCTAGAGCATTACCGATGATGCAACCTGGAATGCCTCAACAAATGACAGTCCCGACTATGTCACAGTTGAATATGCTACGACCTCCACCAATGCAATTTCCTCCAGGTGAGAAACTAATTTTTCTTTAAAAAAAAACACAGATTTTTAACGTGGGCTGTTTTTTTTACAAAATACTTCGATTATACCGAATTTAATCAATTTTTACAGTTTTGTGATTGTAAAATTGTTAAAAATGATTGATAAAATTATTTGTTCTCATTGGAACAAAATATCTTCCTGAATATAATTTATCATTTTGATTTTTAGTTACATTTATACACACACTATGAATATTTTATTTCTTTCAAACCACAATGATCCAATGTTGGATTAAACTGGTTTGATAAAATCAATGTGAAAACACTGCATCCATTTAAATGTTTCTCATTTGTAATAGTAAATTTAATTTAAAAAAAGTTGTATACAGGAACATTCAGTTTGAATTTAATACTAGGTAGTTTGTTTTATTTTATTGATTCTCCACAGAAGAAGAGATTTCTAAGGGTAGGTTTTTTAAATCACAACTATTTAATCTGGGAATTATACAACTTAAGTACTTGTCTTAACATTTTTATAGATACATTCATTTTCACAATTAATTCATACTCAAAATTCCCATAAACTTATTGTCTATCCAATATTAATACCAATAATATCCGACTAACAATATATTATTATGTTTTTCTTAAAATGAAATGGTGTTAAAAGTGCAAAATATCTTGATTCCACAATAATATGTCTAGTTATTTAAGTATTATATACATATACATATATTTATATATTCTGGCTGTTATATTGTTTTGTTTTTCTTTTGGACCGTGTCGGTAAAGTGACTTGAAATGGGCCGACTATCTCGGCTTCGCGATCGTCAATCCCACAAAACCACCTTCTTCACAAAGGTAGAGAGATTGCAACCATCAAATAACAAATTACTTACCTGCATCATTAAATTAATTTTATATTTATATATTTTTTATACATATAGGCCAACAAAGCAGTGCCATTCCGTTATCATTGAATTCACTTTTGTTTTTCTTTTAATCAGCATAAATGACTTTAAGTACAGTGTCACTTGTTTGTTGGGTTTATAAAGGAAAGATTGGTGTACATCTAAATTGTGTTATATATTTTTTTTTGTTGTTGGGATATTATTGTCTTGTGCCACACCCGCAGGACTACCTCGCTGTTTCTAGTTGTATCTAATTAACAATAGGTTGTTGATTAACTTTAGTAAATTAGTCTGTTGATCAGATCAGTGGTGTAAGTGGTGCGAGGGTAATATTTATAGAGAAGCATCAAATATGAGCACTATGTTCTCTTGTAGGTGTGTGGCACGCTTCAATTATACATATATTTATAAATACATCTATAATTAGCACAGCTGTGGCCCAATTTATAATGTATTGAATGTTTGGCATGGTTGTGAGTTATTGCTTCAACATCACATTTTACTTACTTTATTGGTTATTTGGATATTAGATGCCTAGTTAGTGATTTATATATATATATACATATATTTATTTGAAAACACTTTTCATGATTATGTGGTAGGTTTCCTCTGGTATTTTTTTAAAATATTATTTATTTAAATATTTTGTTGATACATTTGACAAAATTAACTAGAGATCAGTGTATACAATTTGACATCTGCTTTTGTGACTCTTCTATGTGTTTTCCCAAAAATCATTGTGATTGTTGAAAAGTTAATCTCCATTAATTTGATATTGTAAGTTTTGTCTGCAAATTGTCATATCAAACTAAGGTAAGTTGCCGTCGATCCTTTAATCTGATCACGCAATGATCCGATAGACCACGAAACCAAGATTACCATTGTGTCCCGCACAATGAAGCCGATGTCTCTGTCGCCTCGTCGTGGATCATCAGCACACACATGCGTATATCCAATTGATTTTGTAAATTTTGTTGTGTAAATAAGTTGTGTTTAAGAGGTCTCGGAGTCTCTGTCTCGCTGATCATATTGCCACAGACACTGCGTATCACTAAACAAACAAACAAACAAGTAATAGGTGAGCGCATTCAATTGACAGGTGATTGTCTAAACAATCACAGTGGCCTTCGCGGTCACTGTTGGACTCTAAATATGGTCCCCTGTTGATAATTTATTAATCCATAAATATTATTTATATATCTATATATATTATATACATTTTATACTACAAACACTTTAAATTTGTACATACACTCATTTCATCTGTTCTATCGAAGTTCACCAGAACCGTGTGCAGGTGAAACGAGTGAATTAATTATATACCGGGATTGTGTTTTACGGTCATAAGATGTTACAACAATCCACATGAAAAATGTAGCATGGAAAACTCTGTCAAACTTATACTCATGCGTTAATTTAACACTAGGCGAGTCGAACATAGACCGGACTACAAAAAAAAAATAGTATTAAAAATGTATTCTCCACATTTGTATAATTGTTAATGAATAAGTCTGGTTTATTTTTACCTCGCGTATTCATAGCGGCTGTTTGGTTTGACAGGGTTTGAAGTCATTTTAGATTGTGGAAATATGAGCATTAACGCATGTCAAAATGTTATAATGAGTGATTGTTTGTTTATATTTAGGCATGATTCAACTGGGCGGAATGATGACTTCCATGCAGCCGATGGGTCCGATGGCGTTTCCGGGATCTGTAGGGAGTCTCATGATGCCGCCTCGATTCCGGTGATCAATATCACCCGCCGTGCCATCCAGAGAACTATGGCTCGTCTATCGCTAACGATGAATGCTCTCGTACATAACGTACGCTATGCAAACAGAGGGATGACCATGAGACGAGTCGTGATTCGTATTATTTATATACATTTATATATATACGTTGTGTATTGTTTATGTGAAGAAAGCGTAATTAGATAAGGGTTATGATGATCGGGTGCAAGCAAATAAACAATAGTGCAGTGTTTAGTTAACTTGATAAATATAATATATTCTTACTTTTTGATTGACAGATTGTGTTGAACTGAGCTGAGTGTCAGTGTCGGTTCAGTATTGATTAATGGGAGCACTAAATAGTTAGGCAGAGGTGTGCTGTGCGCTCACCGTGTGTGCCGTGCCCGTGCGGTATGTCCCATATTATGTTATGCATATATATTATTATTACTCCTTTGTATATCTTTCTCTATGTCTGTCTTATCTCATCTGCTTAACAAATACAATTATTATATAACACAATACACATACATAACATTTATAAGGCTACCCTCCTCAGTTTTTATTTTTATTTTTACAAGGAATTGTTTTTCATCCATAGAGGTGGAGGGAGTTTATTTATGAATGTTTTAGTTTTAATTGACTGATTTGTAAGTTACATACATAGAGACCTGGAGGATGCATCAGGTCAGTTATGTTTTTAATTTATTTAATTTGCATTATTTCAATTGAGGTGACTTTTCAGGTAAGCTCCCTTCAATTTTACTCCATATTTAGATAAATGTTATCCGAAAAATTAAATCGATAATTTGTTCCGCGTTAATTGTCCTGCACAATATTGAATTAGAATTTGTTAATGAATAATTTGATATATTTAATGCCAGCACTGATAGAATTTTTCATTTAGTGTTAATTACCCAGGGGTTTTGAAAGTTTTGTAGAAGTGACAATAAGATTGTGTTTAGTAGTATATTCGATATTGGAATTTTAAATTATTTGACTATGGAATCGAAATACTGTTACCATGTACTTTAAACTCTGGTTATATTATTAATAGTGGTAAATGTTGTTTAATGCCGCAAATCCGCATGAAACTTTTTATTTTATATAAATTGAGGCAGAAGTTCATGCTAATACCATTTAAAGAATTGATTGTCATTTCGTTCAAAGCAGAATTTTGTATCCCATTTAAAATATCAGAAGACTCCTAATAATTTTTAACGGTCTGATTGTAATTAGTATTTATCGCCTTAATCGGTATAAATTGAACCAGCGCAATAGAACAGCGCCCTTTATCGACATCACCGATATTAGAAGGCTGGACAAGTGGATGATTAATATCAAGATGGTGGACCAAGCAGATGAGTTTGACAGAGGCAACACTAATTATCTCACTCAGGCTCATCTACTTGGTCTTAATACATCCAGTTGTCTGGCATTCTTATCATCTGTAACGCCTGTATACATATTTTTAAATGAATTCTCCATTCCATAGTCAAACAATGTAAAGTGTTAGTTTGTGATTTCTATGAATCATTTGGAATCCCCTGGCGTATTCTACATGTTAATGAGTCTGGAAGATGGAATCGATGGTCGCTAGCGAATGAGGTGACAATTTGAGATTAATACAAGATAAATCCGGTGACAGGTGATAGGAAAGATCACAACGGCTGTTGTTGGACCACCGCTTAGGGGATTATTATAACATTATGATTGATCGGGTCCCTTGTCCGAGCAGAATGAACAGTGCGACTATGAATATTGCGCGTGTTGATTCTGTGGCAGGCGATGATAGACAAGAGTTATCTTCATAACAGCCGTTGTTGGGCCGGTGATCCCCTGTTAACCTGCAAGCTTGAGTACTTCACATCAGTTAATCATAATTACTCAAACTGAGATTGACAGGTGACACTGCTTAGGTCACAACACTCCGTTGTTGGATTGGCGGCCCCCTGTCCATGCATATTTAACTGCAGTTACACCATAAGTTATTATTATCTATATTACTGCAAGTTCGGTTCCCCACTGAATGACCAAGTGATCTACTCTTCCGTACATCCACAACGACCTTTTTATATTTTTACTCAATAAAATTGTAATTATCAATCAATCAATCGATAAATGTTGTTAGTATCAATTAAAGTAGTTCGCTTGCATTTGGACTGGGAAATCATTTTTTTTGTCAAACTTGTATTAATTAATACTGTATTGCATATTTATAGTTTAGTAGTTCTGTTTCGCAACAAGTTTAACACAATAAATTGAATCATAACCTTATATCTGACTTTTATTATCACTTCAATAGTGAAATAAAAACATCTCCTATTAAGAAATAATATAATATTGTTTGGCCCAGTTTATTGCGGCATTATTATTCAAGATCAATCTAATCTTATGTCTGTAAAGATTACCAATATTAACAATTAATATATACATTGAATTGAAGAGTATTAAAATTTAAATAATCTCAAAAAATTGACATAAATAAAAGGAGAAAGTACGTCGAATGCGACTTTCATAAAAAAATGATTTAAATTATAATTTCCTACAGAAAAGAGGTATCTAATCGATACAATATGTATAGCCACATTAATACAACTGCATATTAAGCATTCTTTATTTTAAAATATGAATACGTCGATACGTTAATATACAACCTTCGTTTGTGATACGATCTGCGTGCGTTGTAAAAGAGTCGAACAATTTCTTAAAAAAAGATGCACTCGTACTAAGAAAATCATGTCATATTATTGTAATTTTACATTTATTTCTTAAATTAATTGAAGATTGCATCGTTTTGTCAAAATTGTAAACAGACCCCTTTTGTTTTTATGGGCGGTAAATCATTTTATTGGACGACTTAAAACACACTCGTGATCGTTGTTTAGTATGACTTTATAGATTGATGGAAGAGAGCATAGTGTTAAGTACGAACCAAATCACTTGAATTGCTACATATAAAAGGCCAAAGTGTATGTATACGTATTACTGTGTGTCTGTATTGTGAGCTCTCTTACAACAACCACACAATAAAACACAGATGTCAAGATAGTGGCCCAAAACTCGATGCCAAAAGCACTATTAATATTAAAAAATCACTTATTCTTGCGATACTCTTCTACTCCCTAAATATCATCAGTTAATTTAAGTCCATCCTGTATACATATATTATATTGTTGTATCATGCTGCAGTACCACTAGAGCATTACGGGAGATCCCAAGTCGCAGTGATCATAGTGCAGCACTCGTCAGTTGATACATGAAAAGAAAAATATGAAAGATGGTACAATGTGAAAGATAGAAATATATTATAGTCCGGACGCTCCAACATTGTGTTTCGAAAAAATGAACAGCGCCCGACAGAATTTACAACCTTCACAGCATTTCATCACACTCGCTTTCACAGTACAGTCAGCAAAAATAATGCACAACCGTCGCGAACGATTAACAGACGAAGACAGGTAAGATTTATCGTAATCTCACTGTTTACAATGTATAATAATATGTAAAATGTACATTTTAGTTATAGTATACTTTAAAATAAAATGTTCATATACTTTTTTTGTCGAGTACAAATTAGCAAGGTTTATTATTATTTAATTAATTTATTAATTTAATTTACAAATATTAATTAAGTGGTGATGATGATGCATTGTATATGATTATGTTATGAATAGTAGGTGATGATAGTAATAATGTGTGTGATTGCAAAGTACACAGGGAATCTAATTAGACATAAGAATAGTGTTGTTGGTATGGGGCTGTGTTGATTGTTCTCAAAATGCACGTTCTGTAATATCACTTTATGACTTGTCCGAGTGTTGATTTTGTAGCGATATGATTTGTACTGTGTTGAAGTGTCCATTACTGAGTTTACTTTACTGAAATGTCGTTTTCTGTGATGTCTCTTTCTCAAACGTCCGGCCACCATATAAACATTAGATATCGCATTGCATATAAATAATTCATATAGACTATATAGCACTTATATAGAGAAACACTTATATAGCATATATAAGTGTTTCTCCCTCACTCAACACATTTCTAGTGACCACTGAGAGTTGCTGTGACAATACTTTAAACATGTTAAAGAAGTAGTGTTTGGTAAAAAGTGAGGCTAGATGTATTTGAGTGTATGTTTGAGTCCATATGACATGTAGTAACAATGCATTTACCCATTTTACTGTGAAATATAACTGAAGATATGAACAGAGATGTTTACAGTATAATGTTTGCCAGGTAACTCATGTTTTTGGCCACTTGATCCACTTGAAATAAACACGCATTTAGCCACTCATGCGATATTTTGTTTATATCTATACATATTTTAATTCGATTGGTTGCCAGGTATTTATGTTATGAAAGTGACATTTGGTCGAGCATCTTGATATTTATACATCGAGTTGTATGGCCTTCTAATATCGGTGATCCCACTCCAAAACACACGTGCTCGTTGTTTAGTATAAGTTTAGAGATTGGTGGAAGTAGGAGGAGTGTAGGAGTAGTGAATGTTGCGCAATGGCAACAAGGCCAACAATCTGAGAGGCTGAGGTGAAGTTTAGCCGCGAGTTAAGAGGAGAGTGTAGTTAGAGTTAGTCGGAGCAGGTGCAGGACAGAGGCCAGGCTGTTGTGGTCGGGCGGGGCGCGGCAAAGCCTTCACTCCTCATTGCTGTCCCGGCACTCGTCACGATCACACTATTACTATAACAACAGCTCGGTAAATATCAAATATCTCACTTATTTTTACACTATCGCGTACAAACTCTTATTTTTCCATACAATAATAAGCTTGTTTAAATTGACTCAATGATGAATCATGTCCTTGGGAGTAAATCGTGTCGTTTTTCTTGTTAAATGATGAATATACCGGTTAGTGTGTTATGATTACAATATATTTGATTATCAAAGCCGGTCTAGTTTAGCAGATTTCTAGTGTTTCAACACACGCCGACATGATGACTGCCACCAAATAGTGAAAGTATTGCTTCACCCATTCATTATCACATGAATACCATTTGTTCATCTACTATATTCGCACACTAACTATTATTTATAACATTTGTTCATATTCAATAGGCTTGGTTTACGCGTGGAAGATTGAGGATAAACCCAATTAACTTAGGAAACATAGATTATTTAACAACAACAGCAAGCAACCTAAATATACAACATGATTTAATTGCGAAACACCTTCACATCATTCTTTTAGTATGGATTAATTCATTTACTCGAGATACGAATTTAATTCGTTCCATAATCATCGTCGTATATCAAAACAATCGTATCTTAAAGCAATTTTTCACATACAACTGCCATTAATCCGTTAAGTCCTAGCAAAAAAATGGTTTTCTTAACGTACCACGTTTTTTGAATAAAAAAAATATTTATGTACATTTTGTAAAATCGGCAATGGGATAATTGAGAGGTGAATAATTTGAGGTCAAAATAGATAAACTAGTAATAACGCACATAATAAATATTTATTGATTATTAATTGATTTTTACCCATACACAATTATGGCGCGAAATTCTAGTAGTGACCTTCCATATTATAATATATATTTCCAATTATCGCGCATAAAAATTCGTATCTCAAATTTTCGTCGTATGTCGAGGTAGAAATTCTCGAATATTATTTATCGTATCTCAAAGCATTCGTATGTTGAGGCACCACTGTATATAATATTATACAGGATAGACTGGAAATAAATGAGAATATTCTAGGGGGTGGCAACAATTGATAATAGTGCTTTTGGAATCGAATTTGTACCACCATCTTGGAATCAAGTACTCAGTAGTGACTGTTACATGTGTATCGTGTCTGTTATACGTAATTAATATTTTATTATATTTGCGATACCCTACCACCCCCTAAAATATTCTCAGTTATATCAAGTCCACTCTGTATAATAAATATTGCGAAAATAGGTTTGATTTAGGTTAGAATGTTATAACTATAACCGCGCCTCTTTTACTTGAGCTTCAAATATTTTTAAGGCCACAAAAAAGATTATTTATAATAAAATCATCTATTATAATTGTTTGAAGTGAGTGAGTATGTGATGTTAGTATCGTATGGCAACACTGTTCAATTAATTTGCGCAGTATGTTTTTTTTTGTGGTCCATTACACATTAAGTCTTTAAAAATAATTGAAGTTCAATTAAGTACATATTGTATATGTACATAAATATGACAACCGTACTTTAACAAAATAATCATTTAATCCATTTTTAAAATGGTGATTTACTTAACAATAAAAGTAGCCAATTTTACGATCGAATTGTGATTTTTGCTTAAATTAAAATTTACTTAACATTAACAAGTGAGCATATTTTTTACAAATTGTGATTTTTTTTTGCAAAACAATCTTTTTGTTAAGTACGGTAATGCCGAATTTATTAAGAAGAAAACAATGTCAGGAAAAAATATATTGTCGGCTAACTCCAAATGATTTGATGATTTAATTAAAAATCTTATATAGAATTTGACAAAATGGACTTACACAGTCTGCAAAGAAAGCTGACGATATTTCTGTTTCTTAAGCCCGTATTCATTATAATAGTGTAGTGTGTGCGTGCGGTGCGTATGCATGTACTCAAATACTACCAAGCTCTTGTCTATTCGTACACAAACGATCACTAGGCAATCTTATTATACTGATATTTTATTGACGGTGCAGATAATTATTATATTATTATACGTTTTCATATAATATTTTTATAAATAATATTCAGATATAGACTATACACGGCTTTGGTTACAATTAGTTAAGACCATTAAGAGTAAAACTGTATATTTAATTACTATTTCCCATATAAATTGCGATATTCAAATGACAATATTCACACAGATGAATCTCATCTTCCATCCAAATATCTATTTATAATTTGTTTCACAATAAATGCTGCATTGTTTAATATTATCGATATGAAAACTCGAGTCTGAAGAATGGCCGGTTTATCTCTGAGATGAATAATTAGTAAAGAAACCATTCAATGATTACATTTTTTCACAAAGGCCGTATGGGAAAATATGTTAAGTAACGCGTGAAGCTTCCGTTTCGTGTAAATAAATTATGTATTTTTACAAAATGCACGCATCGCTTTGAATAATAATTTGACTCGAGAACAGAAGATAACAATGACTTAGATTATTATTAATAATCTCCATTAAATTAATCTCAAGAGTGAAACAACGTGTTAATTAATTGTCTGTCGGTGATCTTAACTATTACTAGTTACACAGGTCACCGACTTAATTATCAGTATTTACCTTACAATACAGGAAATCAGAGTAAACCTGGATCAAGAATTAATATTATTTCCGATCTCCCAGTCGTAATAACCGATCAAATCCATTAAAAAAATACTTTAAAAGTATTTAACAGACGCAAAAGCCTCTACTGCGTACTTTATAGTAACAGCTGATTATAAGTTTTTTTTTAAATATTAAATATTATACCTTTAAAAAATCTCATATGTACTTCGTTCTTATTTTTCTAAGAGCTAGATTTCTACAATAAATTAATTTATTATTATTAAGGAGTAGTCACGTAGCGGCCACGTATCAACGATGACGTGAAAAACAGTTTTCAATTACTCAAGTATCGTAGAGCACTGCGCGGCTGACGTAACCTAACCTAAGCTAACCTTTTTTTTTATTATATTCGTTTAAATATATTATTTTGGGTATTAACAGAATAATCTTATGACATAATAATATTAATATTTTTTAATTTTGCATTCAATAGTTTGTCCTATGAATAAAATAATTGGTGTATGATAACAAATACAATAATCAAATTATAAATAGAAAGGAGTGTTTTAAAGCATATTATGAATTCAGGCATTGCTGTAAACATTTCGGCGGGCCATGGCTTCGGCAGTGTGTAGACTTTTAAGCTGTATAAACAATTTGGGCCTTGTCATTTAAAATATTCAGGTTTACTCTGATTTTCTAGATTGTAAGGTGAAATTATTACAATAATAAAAAGTAATGCTTGTATATTATTTTGTAGCTTTACAATGACATTGATTCTGACCTCGAGACACAAAAATAAATAATGTTATTAGTTTTTTTTATGCAATGTAAAATAAATAGGTCGAAGGAAGTGACACTCTTAAGTACATGTTTTATATTTAAATAATCAAACAATGATAATTAAAAGTAGTGAAGGAATGCGGATATTTCGAGATGATAAATACAAACGTGGGAATTATTACAGAGTGTTTGCTAATTTCATTATAATAAAAAAAAAATAAACAGTGAGAAATGTTTCAAACAATCCATCGTGTGCTAAATAATAATGACAATCTTTTCACCTTCGTTACATTATTCAATTCGCATACCGCAAGTACATAAATATTGCATGTACTCATTTTTTTATATTTCTTTTTTATTCGATCTTGCCAAATCTCATTCGATCATTTTCCAAATATTACATTTTTTTTGTAAACATCGACATTGATCTGTGAATTTTGTTTCATCTGACATTGACTAGTTTTCTTCCGCAGTAGTAAATATTTTGTTGGCTTGTGAAGAAAAAAAAAACGCATTAGCGTTTATAAATAAAGAAATAAATTCCACTGTATATTGACTACATTTCCATATTACAGTTTTTTTTGTTAATCGCTTGTTTATATTTAAGTAAAATATATCAGTAATGTTGCCAGAGTGTTATTTATAAATTTTCTTATAATTCCATGGGTTAGTAACACACATTATCTACAAAAAATCTAAAAAATATGTAGTTTTACTGTTAATGTTCTTAACTAATTATAAATATATCAGAAGCTTCTTTATAAAGATGTTATGTTTTGTAATTTGAAGATACGTTGTTTTGTTACTGATCCTTTTAATTTCAAAATGTTATTCATTTTCCCATTTATTGTCTTAACTTATCTTATAATCAATGGAAGCATAAGTATATTGGGTACAATTTTGCACATATGAATATAATTAATTAAATTATATCTATTGAAGTGTCATGCGTATTATTTTCATACATTGGCGGCACAACTACATGCGCATATTATACATAAATGCGCGCTATGGCCACATGCAACTTGTATTATACACATATATTGTGCGAATACTGTTATGTGCAAGTACTTTTTTTAATGCATATAATATTTTTGTGAAACCAGTTGAACCAATCAGAGATTTTACATACTTTAACATTATATTAAAGCGAAATAATTCTGAAAAAATGAATTAACCTCAATACACCAATCTTCTTAGGCAGGAACACTTTTTTTTGTTTTCACTGGCCACTCGCCACCCCCACTCCTGTCAACTGTCAATTTGCACGTATTGTCTATATTCCGTATGATAGATTCGTAGTATTGGTGAATACTAAATACGTACTAATTGGAACTTATATTTATAGAAGTGTCATGCGTATTGTTAATATTACCGGCACTACTACATGCGCATACTATACATATACGCGGTCTGTGGCCACTAAAAACATTCTCATGATCATGTAAATTGTTTACATAGTGACATATTATTTGTCGTTGAATATATCAATATATAACTTTTAATGACGCACTTTAGCATATTATTAGAAAGATCGACAAGTGACAGATAAACAGTACGAGCGGTTATCATATACAAGCTCATTGAATGTGATATAATACATGTTTTAACGGATTTCCATTAAATCCCTTTGGGCGATATAATAATTGTGTGTATAATACAAGCAAACTGGTTTCAATTCACTCGTTCACCTTTTATTATATAATCAATATGAAAGCTAAACAAAGACAGTGCTATTCTCGCAGTTTGTCCTTTCAACACAGAAGTAATAAGATCCTTGGATATATTATAATAATATATTATATTAGTACGAGGATCACGGCTCGTCTTTCTTGGAAGATGTCTTTGCTAAATTGCATCATAATATGCTCAACAATGCAGACACATTGCTAAATACCAACGTCTTATTTATAAATTCATTTCCAAGATATTCTACTAACTAAAGATTGTTCGAATACCTCGATTCTATAAATCAGTGGAGCCTCGATTATTATTGTTCAAAATAAAAATGTATACCCCATTGTTAAATTGTCTCCTCAAAAAATATTGTCGGCTTTCTTTACGGATTGCTTAAGTCCGTTTTGTGAAATTTTACAAGAGAGATAAAACTACAAGTTGAAAGACGCACACTTAAATCTACAAAGATTTTTCAATGAAACTTATATAAAATGGAGTAATGTTTATTTATTACGTTAAAATGAGTGCATGGAGATACGAATTATATTATAAAATAACAATTTAAGAATGTATATTTCCAACATTTTTGCATTGAAAATTCCAACTGGATGGTATTAAAATAAAAGAACTAAATATTTTGGAGTTACGCATTCTGCAAAGAATGTCGATGATATAAACCAAACAGAAAATGTAAATTCATTCAAAATTTCAAGTAATCTAATTAATGAATAAATATATATAATATGAGTAATAAACCAAATATTCCTCTTCTTTTTGAACAGTAATAATAATTGAATTACCGAAGAAGTGAGGAATTTAAAAGATATTTTCTTTACTTAACTATTAACTATTTGTTATTTATTAAAATAAATTGAAAAATTACTATCGTAACATACATGTATGTATATTATATATTTTTTTAAACCATCGTAACATATTGGATTGGCTGTAAGGTTACGGTAGTTGTAATTATGTGAGTAAATAAATTACAAACACAAGTTTTTTTCGATGCCCTTATGTAATTAAGTCTCTATTGCATGACTGCATTTTTATTTTTATTTAAATTCTTGTTTCAGGTTGATTCAAGATGAGGGCGGTGTTACGAATAGTGGTTATTCTGACAATTACTTTGATATCGGAGATATTGGCCAACGACAACCTGACTGTGGCCTTTGAGTGGAAACAGCTGGACTTCGCGTATTCCTCAGAAGAAGCCAGGAGAGATGCTGTAACTTCCGGGGAGTTTATTCCCGAAAATAATATTCCTGTGGGTGTTGAAGTGTCAGGAGACAGACTCTTCGTGACGATTCCACGCTGGAAGATGGGAGTGCCTGCTTCTTTGGCCTACGTTAACCTTTCAAGTATGTATAATACTTTGCGGTGTTAATAATCACGGCAAACAATGTCTCTGCTAATTTGTTAACTAAACACACAGCTTATGTTGATTATTTGTATTTCAGACACGACATCCAAATCCCCGCAGCTGATCCCGTATCCCAATTGGTCGGCTCATCGCTCTGAAGGTGGAGTGCCTGAATTAGTGTCTCCTTTCAGGATAAGGGCGGATAGATGTGGCAGGCTTTGGGCTTTAGACAGTGGCTTGACTGATCTCTTGGGGGATGCTAAGCCATTATCACCTCCTTCTATAATCGTCTATGACCTGAGAACGGACAATCTGATCAGAAGGTATCCCTTCCCCGAAGAGCATGTGATGAAAGATTCTTTCTTTGCTAATATCGCCGTGGAAGATACTTCTTGTGAAGATAGCTACGCATATGCGGCGGACTTGGGATCTCCAGGACTCGTCGTCTACTCTTGGCGAGCGCAGACTTCTTGGAGAATTAAACATCACTATTTTCATTCCGATCCAGTTTCCGGCGACTTTAACGTGAAGGGTATCAATTTCCAATGGCAAGACGCCCTATTCGGCTTGGGACTATCCGCCCCCGGTTCAGACGGTTACAGCACCCTTTACTTCCACCCCTTGGCCAGCACAAACGAGTTCGCAGTCTCCACTAGAATCTTACGAAATGAAACCTTGGCGGAGAATAGTTTCTTCGAGTTCAAAGTGCTGGGCAGCCGCGGACCGAACGGACAGTCCAGTGTCGAGTTTGTGGACAAAACCACAGGAGTGTTGTTTTATGGTCTAGTCAACTTAAATGCGGTCGCATGCTGGAAAACCAGCAACAAGGCTTACACGATAGAGTCTCAAGGCCGTGTTTTTATGAGCAACGAGACGATGGTGTTTCCCAACGACTTGAAAGTGGACGAGAAAGGAAATCTCTGGGTTTTGTCGGATAGGCTGCCCGTGTTTATGTACTCGAAGCTCGATTACAATGATGTTAATTTTAGAATATTGACTGCATCAGTCAAAGACGCCATTAGAGGAACGGCTTGTGACACTTCACTGAGCATTGACCTGATCAATAAGTTCAATGAAATCATCAAGCCCATCAAGAAGATCGGGTTGCCTTCGGGATCCAGCTCTCTAGTTCCCGGGGTGCAGATTATACTTTTCGTGTTAATATCAAAGCTATTTGTACAATGAGTCATTTGACATGCCATGCATATTTTGTGTAAGAGAGGTTTAAATATTTGTTACCAATAAAATCAATCCTATATTAATTTCTAAGAAACATTCCTCATGAATCCATTTGAAAATCGAAATTTACATACTACAAATTGAAACATGATTTGTGATGTTGTATTAAATAGAATCTCCAGTTTTACAATTGTGAGGATCGTTGACGCTTTCAGCGATCGATTGAAACAATTGAGAACAGTGTGATTTTTATTATTAGTTTATTGAGAAGACTTTGTTTATTCAGCAAAGTGTTTAAGTTTGAAAATTGATTGTGATCAACTAAACTTATGTATTTATGATAAAAGCCATCGATTGGATCGGTGCAAATCTATGAAGTTTATTAGTATCTATTGAATATTTATTTCATAGCACTTAATGTTGTAAAAATATGGTTTTAATTTATATATATACTTCAATAAATTTTTAGGTGAAATAAATATTTTTTTTCCAACAATCTGTTTCACTGCTACTTGTTTTGTATAATTTAATTTTTCATTTATTGCCAGTAATTCTGATCTTAATAGTTGTCTATTGAATTTCAGTATTTTCTCAAGATATTAATTAAAGTTCTTTGTGGAATTTAAACAGCTTGATTTTCTTTGCTTTTAAAATAAATATTTTGACTCAACATGACATAACCATTATAATAAGATCTTACGGATGACAATTTCCTGGTCTGCCATACTCACCATCTATCATCACTAATCTAGATCTATGTAGAAATATGTACAATCAAACCAGATATAATTCTAATTTTAATTAAATAGTGGGTATCTTTAGAACTGAACTTTAACTTCTTCATGTTTTTTTTTATTTATGTAAGAATTATTATTTATGCTTTATATTTCACAAGATTATCCATTTTCATGCTAGAATAATTATAAAGAGAGCTCTCAAAAATCTGTGATTGACTCAATTTATATTTAATTCAAAATCCAAGATGAAATATATTCTCTTACCTTATGCAGTAAATGATATTGAAGTTTTTCTATAATTTGTCACATTGTAAATATAATAGATTGGTGTTATAGCTTGTCACCGCTATCTCTATGCTGAAAAGATCAAAAGGGGAAAACTGCTCTGTAATAACATAATAAATAACACTTCATTTGGCACTTTGATATTACATTCAATATGGTACATGAGCAAATTTATGACCTTATTTACATAAAAAAAGTACCTGTTATCCATATGAGATCTGTGTTCATTTAGACTGCAGTACTTGACTGTAGTCAAAGTGTACTTTGAAGTTTCCTTCATTGTATTCAGGATGAAGAATAATGCAGATGAATATTTCATTGGTAAGAAAAGTAACAACCGTACGCTGAAAGAAAAATGCACTGATTGCTTGCGGGGACCCAAACAAATCATCAGATCAGTTGTATTATTGATATGTACAATTGTCGTTATTTATCAGGTTTTTAAAAGACATGCAATTATAGGTAAATATTAATAGTATTGACTAAATTATTTTTCTTTAGATTACTGAGTGCTTGAAAAAAATTAAGAATCCACCGATTACAACTTACACTCACTTTGATTTCAATGAGACTATCAACTATCCTGCTGTTACCGTTTGTCGTGATCCACCATACAAATCTGAAATTTTGGAGGTATTTAGAGATGAGAAATAATATTCATTTAATGATTATTCTACTGATTTTGTTTAATTACTGTAGAAATATGGCTTGTATGGTCATCCTAGATACACTTCGGAGTGGAAGTATTTCCCTTTTGATTCTGTAAATCTTAAAGATTTTTGGGAAGAAGCAACATATAATGCAAATGATAATTTTATAACATATGGTTTAAACCGTTCTGCAAAAAGTATGTCTTCCATATTAAATATCTTTGTTTTATATTATACCAGTATGTATAACTTTGCATCACAAACCTTTCAGATTTGCGAATTGAAAACAGTTTGCATTTCATATTGGGCCAATGTCAAACAGTTTATCCGATTCATGAAATGAATACGGCTCTAAAGGAAACTGGATTTTCAATTCTCTTAAATCATTCAATATTGGATATAGATACAACTTCAAGTACCATTCCCCCAGGATATCATATTCATATTCATCAGGCCAATGAGCCTTTCACTGGTGGGAATTTCTAGTTTATTAATCCATCCAAAAAATATTTTCAAACTCCATACATTTTTAGAATATTCTGCAGACTCTCTGGCAGAGTATCTTTATGTAAATGTTGGTGAAGAATTGGAAGTAAAACTAACCATACAAGAGATGAATATGCTTCCTAATGGACCGAAAGTATGCGAACTTGATGAAATGTATAGTGCAGCTAAGGTGAGTACACATTGGACAATATAGTAGTGAAAATATATCATTAATAATTTAAAATAGTGTGCAGAGGATTGCCAAACAAATAAATTAGTGGAAAAAATAGGCTGTTCAGGACCTTGGATGGATTCATCAATTCAATATTGTTCAAACTACTCAGATATGAAGGATCTTATAGTCAATTATATTAGGTAGCATTGATTGTCATAATATATATGAATTGGGAATATATTTCAATTATTACTTCATTTTTCAAGTGTCACAAGTGAGAAAAATGACTGCAAAAAATGTATTAGACGCTGCAGGTCCAAAATATATCAAGGATTCGTTGTCGATAGAAATTCTTTCTTAACATGGGATCACTCACTCGGACAATGGAAAACAAATAATCGAAATGCAAACTATCAGACACAGGTTATATTTGACATTTTGTGACTAATTACAATTTAAATGTTCTAATGCTTAACATTTCTTTGTAGCTTTATATTTATTTTAATAATAAAATGGTATCGGTGTATGAAGAGACACATAATTATGATTGGTCTTTATTCCTTGCAGATTTTGGCGGTAGTTTGGTAAGAATCTGTTTTTATGATATAAAACTGTTAATCAACTATTCTTACTGTTTTAGGGGTTTCTTTTAGGCTTATCTGTTTTGGGTGTGATTACCCTATTGGAAGATATATTTGAATCCGTGATACAACCGATAATACCAAAAAATCATTCAGTTTCTGGAGATGGCACGGCTCCTGCAAGTCCAGGGTGGAGTAGATCCACTAATAATCGTTTGGGAGGAGACGGACATAGCATTGATGATGATAAAAATTCTGACAGTCAGAGCGGATCGTGGAATAACTGCCGCAAGTTTGACACCCCTTTTGGAGAAAAGAGATTCTATTTACAATAAGTGTATCAAACAAATATTTTATAATTATTTATCTTCACGGAGTGGTATTGTTTAGTCTGTATACATTCATTTGACCTTCGACTATTTTATTTTTATTAAAATGATAGCACATATCTAAAAATATAATATTATGAGCAACTAGGAATGATGTATTTATTATTGCATGCTTATAAAAATCCAGATGAGTCCGATGAAGATACAATCGAGTACAAGCTAGTACCAGTATTGGCGATGCAGCTTTATCATATCAAAAACATGAGGTGATCGTTTTTATGTATGTGTATCTATACATGTGTGTCAGAGGTCATCGACTATTGTCGGTGGTAGATAACTGCCACGAGCCCCACGACGATTCTTTGGCAACAGGGTGATGAAAGCTATTGGAAAACACTATATCTAACTGTTAATTACATATATGAACACAATCATATACAAATATAGTTTACCAAACATTCAATATCATATTTGTTTGGATCTTTCTTGCTTTAATTTACCATATTGAAATTTGGGAACCCTTAGTTCAGTTTATTTATAATTAATTATATTTACATTTATAATGAATTGAATTTGCTTTTGAAAATAATGTTTCATTTCGAAATTTGCCTTCAAATATTTACATTTAATGAAATGCGCATTTATATTTAAAATTATTATATAATGAGAGCTTATAATATGCATTTCAACATTATTTTTATACCAAGCTGATTAACACTTCGATTCATACAAATCTGGTATATTAGTCTAATTCATTATCATAAACATTTTTATAAGTGCGCAAAAATTTAAAAGAAAAAAAAAAGAATGTGGGTATCAGTGTTTCTTATTTATGACCTTATGTGACATTCTACACATTCAAATGAAATGGAAAATACCAAAAAATGGCACACTTTGATTAAGAGTTATTATTCAAATGAAGAAAGATTATAATTAAATATGTCAGTGTATAAAAGTTTCATCTAGAATGTGATTTAATTAAAAATATCGATCCCAAAGCATACCCATACCAAAAAAGTAATAGAAAGTTAAATACAAATGAAAGGCTTATTTGGAACATGATAGATTATCAAATTGAGCATTAAATTTGGATATTTAACAATATCCAAATTTAATTTTAACGTTTCAATTTCAATTTTTTTAATTTCAAACGTTTCTTAACAGAAACGTTTGAAATATAACATGTGCATTATCAAACAACTCCGGGTCATATTAGGTGACATTCTAAGCAATTGATTGTAATCATAACAAAATTATGTTAGATAAGCTGTGACTTTATAATTAGATTTTTTTTATTCAAATGAAAGCATTTAATAATTATGATAAAACTGAATGTAACTGTGGTTGACAAGAATTACTTTATTGATCTAATAAATACACAGGTTAACAATGCATAATAATTTATTTTGATTAATCTGTGTACTTAAATGGTTTGGATTTATTTAAATATGTTTATAATATGTCCCTGTTTCGACAAATGGTGTGAAATATGTATAAAATTTAGTTTATATTAAAAAAAAAATGGGAAAATAATATTATTTCTATAATAATGTTGTTTGTACCCTTAATCACCACATGTAAAAATATAAATAATTATTTAGTATCAAATTCAAGCTAAGAAACTTAAGAAGGGAAATACTAATTATTATAAATGTAAAAGTAAATACTCAATATAAAAACAGTTACATTTTCGACAGTATATATGCTCTTAATAAAGAAGTGACAGAATAAATCTGGAAAGATTGCAATTAAAATATAAAACAAAAAAGCATACCCAATTATAAAATAAAAGAGTACTAAAAGTTAAACTGTGTTGGTATGAAATACTGTAAAAATTTATATATAATTATTTTTATCAAATTAGTAGCTCAGGAGATAAGGGCCATGCTTACAAATATTTATAGGTCCAAATCCCACAAAAAAAATTATTTGATCAGTTATTACGACTGGGAGATCGGGAATAATATTGATAAAATCCCAATCGATCTACCATAAATTTGTTTCAAGCTTTAAAATACTTTAACTATGAGCTTTGAGGTGAATTAGGTTATTCAGGGATGCTTGCAACATTCAATTATTAAGAAATTTATCAAATAATTAGAATATACGGAGAAGGGTAGAAATAATATTGTATAATTCCACGAAATGAAATATTTCAAGCGCACAATTAATATTGTCATCTGACTGGAAATAACCAAAACAAACATGTTTGTTACAAATTTGGGGATTTTCCTTCTTGTTTTTTTTAATAAAATAATATGCGTGCCCAGTAGAGGACTAACATAAATTCTGTACCTCAATTATAAATTAAATTATGATAAATATTCACTATGATAGGTAAAAAAAGAGGGTGAAAAAACATGTTTTCAATTGCATTATTACAATTAATTATATTTAAATGAATATATCTTAAGTACAAACTAGATCTTAAGTACTCATTGCTGTGTGGTGGCCTGGGAGACCATCTCTACTATATTCTCCCGTAAAACCAATCCCTTATAAAGGGACTCCCGTCAATAGGGAAGGCGTCACAGTATTTATTTAAATGAATAAATATAATAATTGATGTATGATAATTATGATAACTGTAGATGTACCTAAATCATATTATGTTTTGTGTAAAATAATACAATAATCAAATATTAAAGCATTATTATAAGGGAAATCGTTGCAGAGCTGGAATACGTCAAAGTACTTCATCACACCAACTTGGACTAGGTCTGATGATAATACAGGACCTGCCTAACCTAATAAATTTCAATTAATTAAAATTGACTATGAAAAATTAAATTAATTGTAAAAATAAAATTATTTCATAAACACTTTAAATTAGGCATGTTAAAAATTAAAATTAGGCAGCAATTTCAGAAATTCCAGCAAGTGATATATAATATTTTGCATAATGTTTATTATTATGATAAGGCATATTGTGTTTATTTTATTGCACGTTTTTCCCGTTTCCCCACTTTGGACCAACTAACTATAAATATTCACCTCAGATCCATGGTAAAGTTATAATATCATTGAATCTACACTTGGTAACATTACATTCTATCAAACCGTGAGTATTATTAAAAAATTATCATAACGTAATAACTGGATTTTAAATTGATCCTAATTGTGTGATTTCAGTATTCGCAATGAAAAATCAGATAAATAACGATTCCCTCAACGTATCCGCTCCATTCTTATTTATGGAAAAGGATGTTCAATTCTTGGGTAAGGAACCCAAGCATTTCTTCTTTTTGAATAAAGAAAGGAAAGCGTTCCTGGAATTCTTAAAGGCAAATGGATTTTTGTTCCTTGGAAACGAAGAGCAAAAACCATTCCTGTTCTTGAACGATGCCAGCCCATTCCTGTTCTTAAACGACAAGAAACCTTTCCTTGAATTTTTGGAAAAAAACGCTTTCTACTTTCTTGGTCTAGAGGAACAAAAGCCTTTCATATTCTTAAATCATGTTAACGGGAAGCCATTCCTGTTTTTAGGATCTCAAGATACTAAGCCCTTCTTGTTCTTGGGAAGTGAAGAATCCAAGCCATTCTTGTTCTTGAACGACAAAGAAACCAGTCCATTCCTCTTTTTGGGATCTCAAGATACTAAGCCCTTCTTGTTCTTGGGAAGTGAAGAATCCAAGCCATTCTTGTTCTTGAACGACAAAGAAACCAGTCCATTCCTCTTTTTGGGATCTCAAGATACTAAGCCCTTCTTGTTCTTGGGAAGTGAAGAAACCAAGCCTTTCTTGTTCTTGAAGGACAAAGAAACCAGTCCATTCCTCTTTTTGGGATCTCAAGATACTAAGCCCTTCTTGTTCTTGGGAAGCGGAGAATCAAAACCATTTCTGTTTCTGAAATCCCAATTGGCACAAAGGTTTTTATTTTTAGCTGGAAACGAACCCTTTCCCTTTTTGTCTGCTAAACAAGCCCAAGACGTAAAGTTTCTCAACAATTCATTTCTCCAACGAGAATTTCCAGAGGTAAGAATTATATATATTCAATATACCTTCATAAACTAACTATAACGTAATTTTTTTCAGGAGCGGTTTAGTTTCTTACCTATGAATAACTTTATTCAACCAACCATGTGAGTATTATTTACTAGCTATTTAATGAAATTAAAATAATCCGAGTATTGTTAATCCGAGCTTTTATTTTCAGTGCTTGCTATTGATTCACAGGCCTGTCTTCCAAACAACAGACATGTTCTTTTGTAATATTTATCTTGTAATAAAATAACGCTGGTGCAATACATTTACAAACCTTTCATTTCTTCATAACAATAAATATTTTATAAACTAAGTGATCAATTAGTGATTTATAATTATGATTATATCAGTGCCATCTTAAGATGCAGCATTGTTTTGGCAAGAGCGTCCAAGTCACTGAACTCATCTTTCTAAGCATACTAAATATTATAAATATCAAGAGATCTTGAAGAGTTGAAGAATAAATTTTCATAAGCACAAATTTCTTTTACTTTGAGATGACTAATGTTAGTTATTCTAAAAGTATGTTTTTGCAAAACTAAAAGTATGTTTGTTTAAAAAAAAATTTTTTTTCTAAAAAAATTAAATTCTTCTAAAAGTATGTTTGTTTAAAAAAAATTAAATTTTTATAATAAAAACAAGATAGGTTCAATCGTTGTAACTGAGCGTTGTTGTGAGCAAACATTACTTTTTGACCTCAAATTTCTAATAAAAATAATACTCTTGGTATTTTTCAACTTATAAGTACTTTAAATGAGAAATCAATAGAGAAGCTTTCAAAATGAGTCTAGTTTGTTCATATATATGAATTAATTTTTGAGATATTGATATTTAAAAAACCTTATGTTTATCAACAGGCCTTTTTCTCTTATTTGTTTTTTTAAATTATTTTTTCGTGTAATCTTCACTGTAACTATCTTATAAAGCTTTTATAGTGTTTATTTTTATATTATTAAATAAATTTTATATTGATTAAATCTACTTTAAAAATGGTCAACATTAACTTTGACCTATCTTAACTAGTAGACGAAAAAAGCTTACAAATGTTTGTATAATATTGCATTAATATAAATTATGATAATGTATGTTATCAGTCTGTACAAATACGTCATTTCTATCACAACCAATAATGTATGTATATGCTTTTTTAAAGTTTAGTATCCTATGAATTCCCATTTATAATCTGAAATGGATTGAATGAATCAGGAAGTATTTTCAAATATGTGAGTTTATCTTTTTATCGACATATATAAAAAAAAATAATGATATTTTTAATGAATATTGCGTAACACATGTAACTAACAGAGAAACAAAATATTAAAAATCTAATACGTATATTTAAATATTTCACCTTGTATTTCATGCTTAAAATAAGCAAAATTATTGCCAACACTTTCAGTCCGGTCAAAAAACAACTATAAAATATTCTATTTGTTGAATAATAGGAATTGTTGAAAATGATAACTGGCTTGACCTTCGATAGTATCATTTTTCATATTGGCACAAATTCTATTATTTTTATATTAAAACTACACTGATCGGTGCTTTTAATATAAGACGCAATAAGTTACGTAATTTAATATGCAATTGTAATGGTATTAATTTTTACATACAATTCATTGCAGAAAAGGTTCTTCTGGGAAATACTACCGGCGAATGATATTATTTAAGATATATATTTTAATAAATAATAATTTGGCAGTGGGAAGACAAAGAATCCGTTCATATGGATAATTAGCAATATTGATAGTAGAAACCAAATACAAACAATATGTCAGGCGATCTTCACTACACCGCCACAAGGAAAAAACTGAGACCAATTGAGTATTTTGAACATCGTTGTTTTTAAAAAATATAATAGACATGTGGTCAGGGTTTTTGAGTGAAGATGGAATACCTGGGCATGTATTAATCCATACACTGATGCTTGAACAAGTTAAAGTGAGTTATGATATTATCCCTTAAAAAGGGCGTTAGAACAAGACGATAATATTCCTGCTAAGAATGGTAGAGAGGTTATTTTAAACGATGGATTATTTATTACAATTTCATTTATATTTTGTGAAAATATATTATTATAAGGGTCATATAAAGGGCATTGTTTATACGTACAATGAAAAGGTTGTCGATGGGTATGAGTGAGAGGTAAAAGAAGACGATGCGATAATAAGTGAAGGAGGATGGTATCAATTAGTTTAGGCAATGTGGGTAGCCAGGGTACAAAGGTAATGGCATCATGTCACACCACGTCTCTTCAGCTCGCTATAAAAGAGACTTGGTCCACAGTTCCGCATCTACTCCACTTCATACGGTATAACCGAACAAACAGCTATCTCTTCTTAATTTGTGAGTGAATTATATTAAATTTAATTAAATTAATCATTTTCAAAACACACGACTAACAATTGTTCATTTATTAATATTTAAGATATTTTGCCAATATGAAATACCAATTCGTTACATTGGAAGAAGTCCGCAAGGATGAAACTAAACCATACCAAGCCTGTGAGCGCCTCGAGCAAGCAAAGCCGTATGAAGATGATTCGTTGAATTATCAAGATAAGACTAAGCCATACACAGAGATTGTTATGAAGGTTTTGGATAAGACAAAGCCATATGACACTGAAAGGTTTGTCGAGTTAAATAATCTTGGATCAAAAGTATATCAACAATCAAAAGTGTACGATCAGACTAAAGCTTATGGACAGTCAAAGGCTTATGAACAATCCAAGGCCTACGATCAATCCAAGGCTTATGAACAAGCTAAGGCCTACGACCAGACCAAGGCTTACGGACAAGCTAAGGCCTACGACCAGACCAAGGCTTATGAACAAGCTAAGGCCTATGACCAGACCAAGGCTTACGATCAATCCAAGGCTTACGGACAAGCTAAGGCCTACGACCAGACCAAGGCTTATGGACAAGCTAAGGCCTACGACCAGACCAAGGCTTATGAACAAGCTAAGGCCTATGACCAGACCAAGGCTTACGATCAATCCAAGGCTTACGGACAAGCTAAGGCCTACGACCAGACCAAGGCTTATGGACAAGCTAAGGCCTACGACCAGACCAAGGCTTATGAACAAGCCAAGGCCTACGACCAAACCAAGGCTTATGAACAAGCCAAGGCCTACGACCAAACCAAGGCTTATGAACAAGCCAAGATATTTTCTGACGAACCAAAGGCTTATGAATTAAGCTAAGATACATATGACCAAGACCAAGGCTTACGATCAATCCAAGGCTTACGGACAAGCTAAGGCCTACGACCAGACCAAGGCTTATGGACAAGCTAAGGCCTACGACCAGACCAAGGCTTATGAACAAGCCAAGGCCTACGACCAAACCAAGGCTTATGAACAAGCCAAGGCCTACGACCAAACCAAGGCTTATGAACAAGCCAAGGCCTACGACCAGACCAAGGCTTATGAACAAGCTAAGGCCTATGACCAGACCAAGGCTTACGATCAATCCAAGGCTTACGACCAAACCAAGGCTTATGAACAAGCCAAGGCCTACGACCAGACCAAGGCTTATGAACAAGCTAAGGCCTATGACCAAACCAAGGCTTATGGACAGGCTAAGGCCTACGACCAGACCAAGGCTTATGAACAAGCTAAGGCCTACGACCAAACCAAGGCTTATGAACAAGCTAAGGCCTATGACCAGACCAAGGCTTACGATCAATCCAAGGCTTACGGACAAGCTAAGGCCTACGACCAGACCAAGGCTTATGGACAAGCTAAGGCCTACGACCAGACCAAGGCTTATGAACAAGCCAAGGCCTACGACCAAACCAAGGCTTATGAACAAGCCAAGGCCTACGACCAAACCAAGGCTTATGAACAAGCCAAGGCCTACGACCAGACCAAGGCTTATGAACAAGCTAAGGCCTATGACCAAACCAAGGCTTATGGACAGGCTAAGGCCTACGACCAGACCAAGGCTTATGAACAAGCTAAGGCCTACGACCAAACCAAGGCTTATGAACAAGCTAAGGCCTATGATCAGACCAAGGCTTATGAACAAGCTAAGGCCTACGACCAAACCAAGGCTTACGATCAATCCAAGACCTATGATATGACCAAAGCTTACGATCAATCCAAGGCTTACGGACAAGCTAAGGCCTATGACCAGACCAAGGCTTATGGACAAGCTAAGGCCTACGACCAGACCAAGGCCTATGAACAAGCTAAGGCCTATGACCAGACCAAGGCTTATGGACAAGCTAAGGCTTATGATCAGACCAAGGCTTACGATCAATCCAAGACCTATGATATGACCAAGGCTTACGATCAATCCAAGGCTTACGGACAAGCTAAGGCCTACGACCAGACCAAGGCTTATGAACAAGCTAAGGCCTACGACCAGACCAAGGCTTATGAACAAGCTAAGGCCTACGACCAAACCAAGGCTTATGGACAAGCTAAGGCCTACGAACAGACCAAGGCTTACGATCAATCCAAGGCCTATGACCAGACCAAGGCTTACGATCAATCCAAGACCTATGATATGACCAAGGCTTACGATCAATCCAAGGCTTATGAACAAGCTAAGGCCTACGACCAGACCAAGGCTTATGGACAAGCTAAGGCCTATGACCAGACCAAGGCTTACGATCAATCCAAGGCCTATGACCAGACCAAGGCTTACGATCAATCCAAGACCTATGATATGACCAAGGCTTACGATCAATCCAAAGCACGGACAAGCTAGGCCTACGACCAGACCAAGGCTTATGAACAAGCTAAGGCCTACGACCAGACCAAGGCTTATGAACAAGCTAAGGCCTATGACCAGACCAAGGCTTATGGACAAGCTAAGGCCTACGACCAGACCAAAGCTTACGATCAATCCAAGACCTATGATATGACTAAGGCTTACGATCAATCCAAGGCTTACGGACAAGCTAAGGCCTACGACCAGACTAAGGCTTATGAACAAGCTAAGGCCTATGACCAGACCAAGGCTTATGAACAAGCTAAGGCCTATGACCAGACCAAGGCTTATGGACAAGCTAAGGCCTACGACCAGACCAAGGCTTATGAACAAGCTAAGGCCTACGACCAGACCAAGGCTTATGAACAAGCTAAGGCCTACGACCAGACCAAGGCTTATGAACAAGCTAAGGCCTACGACCAAACCAAGGCTTATGGACAAGCTAAGGCCTACGACCAGACCAAGGCTTACGATCAATCCAAGACCTATGATATGACCAAGGCTTACGATCAATCCAAGGCCTATGAACGACCAGACCAAGGCCTATGAACAAGCTAAGGCCTATGACCAGACCAAGGCTTATGGACAAGCTAAGGCTTATGATCAGACCAAGGCTTACGATCAATCCAAGACCTATGATATGACCAAGGCTTACGATCAATCCAAGGCTTACGGACAAGCTAAGGCCTACGACCAGACCAAGGCTTATGAACAAGCTAAGGCCTACGACCAGACCAAGACTTATGAACAAGCTAAGGCCTACGACCAGACCAAGGCTTATGAACAAGCTAAGGCCTATGACCAGACCAAGGCTTATGGACAAGCTAAGGCCTACGAACAGACCAAGGCTTACGATCAATCCAAGACCTATGATATGACCAAGGCTTACGATCAATCCAAGGCTTACGGACAAGCTAAGGCCTACGACCAGACCAAGGCTTATGAACAAGCTAAGGCCTACGACCAGACCAAGACTTATGAACAAGCTAAGGCCTACGACCAGACCAAGGCTTATGAACAAGCTAAGGCCTACGACCAGACCAAGGCTTATGAACAAGCTAAGGCGTACGACCAGACCAAGGCTTATGGACAAGCTAAGGCCTATGACCAGACCAAGGCTTACGATCAATCCAAGACCTATGATATGACCAAGGCTTACGATCAATCCAAGGCCTATGAACAAGCTAAGGCCTATGACCAGACCAAGGCTTATGGACAAGCTAAGGCTTATGACCAGACCAAGGCTTATGAACAAGCTAAGGCCTACGACCAGACCAAGGCTTATGAACAAGTTAAGGCCTACGACCAGACCAAAGCTTATGATCAATCCAAGACTTATGATATGACCAAGGCTTACGACCAATCCAAGGCTTACGGACAAGCTAAGGTCTACGACCAGACCAAGGCTTATGGACAAGCTAAGGCCTATGACCAGACCAAGGCTTATGGACAAGCTAAGGCCTATGACCAGACCAAGGCTTATGAACAAGCTAAGGCCTACGACCAGACCAAGGCTTATGGACAAGCTAAGGCCTACGACCAGACCAAGGCTTATGAACAAGTTAAGGCCTACGACCAGACCAAAGCTTATGATCAATCCAAGACTTATGATATGACCAAGGCCTACGACCAGACCAAGGCTTATGAACAAGCTAAGGCCTACGACCAGACCAAAGCTTATGATCAATCCAAGACTTATGATATGACCAAGGCTTACGACCAATCCAAGGCTTACGGACAAGCTAAGGCCTACGACCAGACCAAGGCTTACGGACAAGCTAAGGCCTACGACCAGACCAAGGCTTATGGACAAGCTAAGGCCTATGACCAGACCAAGGCTTATGGACAAGCTAAGGCCTATGACCAGACCAAGGCTTACGATCAATCCAAGACCTATGATATGACCAAGGCTTACGATCAATCCAAGGCCTATGAACAAGCTAAGGCCTATGACCAGACCAAGGCTTACGGACAAGCTAAGGCTTATGATCAAACCAAGCCTTATTATTCCTTCTCTTCAAAGGATGCCAGTAAGCCTTATGATCTTGTTAAGTTGTACGCTCAAATAAAGTCATTTGACATCAAGGTTTGCTTAAATTTTATAACATTTATCCAATGGCCTTTATTTAACATGATTTTCATAATTTACAGAATACCTGCCACTTCCTCCAATTAAGTGGATTCTTGAGCAACCAACAACTGACGTAAGTTTTCATTTGATTATCTGTGCCTTAATTTATTCATCGTAATAATGTTTTAATGATTTTTGCTTTTTTAGTGCTTGCTATTAAAAAAAGACTATCCGATGGACAAGGCGGAAATAACTAGAGAGACTAAGTATTAATTTAAAAGTTGTTTTCCAAATAACTTTCTATTGAGATAATAAAAATTGAGCATAATAATAAAGTAGTGTTTTATTTTGATTGAGTCTAATTGATTTGTCGCTGAAAGTTGGTTACGTTGCACCTGGATGGATGTCCGAGCATCTCAAAGAACTTTATTAATGTAATGCTAAATAATTTATGGTGGCCTTATTGATGGATGGCTGCACTTGAATAAGAAGCCGCACGGTATAAGTTATTATGGTAGTGAGGCCAATTAGATATCTAAAATCTGAGATCGAGATATCCAAGCAGATATTTGACGAAGTCTGCTTCTGGCATAATGCCAAGTGTTAGCTGTGTATTTCGTAAGGTAGCTGTTTATATCCTAATGTACATTCCATTTGACATCGCAACCTCTGGAACAAGTCAAAGTACCATTGTAATTATTATAAACACCGTCTTTGGACATTTTTATTTAAATAACCCACCGTTTTAATTTAATATTACATAATTTTTTATTCAATTTCATTGTCATCGATCGTGAACCTGACATTAATTTAGAGCAACTTTGATAACCGCGACCCCTAACCAGGATATCATCAGTTATGGTGTCTATTTTTTTTTTGTTGATTATATAAACCACAGTACGTGTTTACCTAATTATTTGATTCATACATAATATCCACTCGACAGACGCGCCTTATTTTAATAAAAATGCTTATTTAATGTTGATTTAAATTTATTAATAATACAGTTACTCTTAGATTTTTTTATAACTGAAAGTTGTTAATATGGTTGGTCTGGATTATATAAAAGTAGCAAGAGCCTTAGTATAAATCATGTAAAATGATATGACAATAGTTAAATAGAGTGAAAGTGTTGGGTGAAGCTGTAAATATAATGGTGGAAGACAATAATAGAATAGCTCCTGCCTGAAATATCAGAGCTGGCTGCTGCTCTTACTGTTGCTCCTCCTACAATACTTTTGTGCTCAAAACATCTATCTCTTAGCTATATTATAAATTATATACACCTGAGCTACATTGCTCCAAATATATTTATGCCAGAGCGGATTATAAATCACTGAAAATGTGCGCACATACTGCGGAATTGTATGATTGTTATTATAAAATACATCTTTGGTAGATGAACCTTGATTTGGACCACTCTATGTATTGAGTCAAATTTTGGTATAATATCAATAAAATACCAATCAATCTTCTTGATCTAGGTTTACTCTGTTGACCTTTAGATTGTTGGGTAAACACTACTCAATTTTTATTGAAATAATATATCCGGGACTTTGACCATACTTCCAAATCACAAAACGATGGGTCAGTAACATAAAAACGTTTAATATAAAAATCGTTTTAAAAATGCAGTTTTACTCTCAATAATCTTAACTAATTGTAACCCAAGTTTTGTCTATACCAGAAGCTTATTAATAAAAGTATAATGTAAAAAAATTAACAATAAATATGTACATTAAGTTAAAGTCGAACTGTCCAAAAAAAGTGTGAAAAAATCCATATGTTTGCACCAAAATATTACAAATATATAAGTCAATTTGTAGATACGTTTTTTTTAATTATTGACATGGGGACTCAGAGGAAACATATCACTAATCACAGCCATTTGCAGTAAATTAGTTTTCCTTTTTTTTATCGGGTATAGTTCCCTTCCTGAAAAAATCCTAAAATTTTCCTACTATCGTAAGAAAAAATCTTTTAACCTTTTTTTAATCAGAAATATAATTAAGACGTAACAGCTTCCTTGTCGTATTATTTTGATATCGGGTTATTTTTAGTATCGTTTTTTTTCTACCGTGAACACACGATCTTTATTTATATAAATATCGGGCGGTTAGGAACAGATGTCGATTAAAAAACAATATGAAATTGAGTTTATGCATAATATTAAAATATTTGGTCAATATGGCTGCTTATAAAAATAGATTTGGCATGCAAGATATTTCTTGTTTTCATGATTGGTTCATGAAAGGAAATTCCGCAAGTTGACTAAATGGATGTACTAAACTGCGCAGTTTTCAGTCAATATCGACAAATATTATAACTGCTTGAATATTGTATAACCTGGTGTTAATTTAGACGGAAACAGGACGCGGTCAGCCAAATGGCCTCAAAATAACAAAATAAATATACAACTACATACCGAAATAGTCGGTTGCCGCTTTTGGAGTCCCTTTGACGCTATTAAATTAGATTTAATCAATAAAATTGAGAAGACATAAGGTATACATTAAAATAGAAACAAATAAAACCGGGCCAAGATTCACGCTGAACAATTTTATACACACCAAAGTAGAATAAACACGTCATTTCATATATTTTAATATCGGATACTGTATGAATAGGCACAAGAATGTTAGAAAGAAGAGTTTTCACAAATATTATAATAATGTGGGCTGGACTACATCAAGTAGGTCAAGTTTGTCCCGCACACTTATTTTAAAATATTTCCTTGAAAAACAACAAAAAAATATATAATAAAACACATATAATAAGGGTCGACCACAAGAAGACACTAGTTTGTTTTAATCTTGATGTTTAGATGAAAAAAAAAAATTGTAACGAAAGTGAGGGCGAATACGAATATAGCTGGTGTACACAGATATTACCAAGTTCTATTCCTATACGCACCAATACACAGATCTAGCACACTCTTATTACACTACTATTATGAATACTTAAATGCGTACAGCTCTCTTATTGGAGAATTATAAGAGAGCTCACAATACCAACACGCAGTAAAACGTATACATACACTATGACCTTTTATATGGAGTGATTCAAAATGATTTGGTTCGTACTTTAACGGCCAATAAGAGAGCTCACAATACAGACACACAGTATACATACACGATGGCCTTTTATATGTAGTAGTAATTGAAAGTGATTTGGTTCATAATTTAACGCCCAACAAGAGAGCTCACAATACAGACACACAATTAAAGGCATACAAACGCTATGGCCTTTTATATGTATGGTACTTTACTTTGCACGAAATTATCAACACCAATCCGTTCGCAGCGAACTGTCAACGGGTGGGAATATATGAAACTAACGAGCTCAGAACCAAGATACTGTCGTGATTGTTCATACCATAAGTGACGTTTGGTATTTTTGACAGATACAATATTACCGACGCTTCCTTATTGATTTATTAAAAAAATAAATTAGTGGGTAATTGGAAATGGAAGGAAAAATGATTGTAGCCAAGACATATAAATAAAATTTTTATAAATGTATAGAGTAGTAGTGTGTTATAATATAACTAAGGTAATTTTAATTTAAATAATCAATCGTCAATTATTTTGGTAGTTTATTATTATATCTCTTAAAATAAACTTTAAAATTATTATTTCATATACATTTTGAGATGCACGCGTTAGGCTATTATATTTAATAATAATAACATTGATTCAATTTTGAAAATTGTCATATATTATATTAAAATCTAATTAAATAATTTAAAAACAATTGAAAACATATGCTTCATTATCTAATGGCGCGTACAAACACTCGCAAATGTTAGTGAATGTAGACGAATATCGAGAGTGTGGATGTACCATTATATTTAACACTGCTCAGTTCCATAAGGACTTAAAAGCACAACAAATTTTCATACTTATACCACTTGAACCTTATAATGTTTTTTTTTTCACCAGTAAAACATAAATTAAATTTTCAGAAGATATCACACGTGGTCAGCATGTCAGACGTAATTGAGTCACACCGCAAAAATATACAGTCTTCACCATAATTGGAGAAATATTTAATTTAGTTTTGAGTGTAAGATGTGTGCAATGGTTTATAAAAAGTGTGATGATGATATGAAGTAGTTAGTAGTGGAGATAGTTTGGTGAATCAGACAGACACTAGCTAAGTTACATTTAGACACACGGAAGACACAAATAGATTGGCCCGACGACACTTTATCACTATCACTAGCATTATGATTAATTCAATCATTATTGCTGCCTCAGACAGGATAATCTTTAATAATAATAAAACAAGATCACAAACACATTACTTTATTTCTAAAATACACTGGACAAAATAAATATTTCGCATTGTGCCAAAACATGTGACTCATTTTAGTATATTATTATGTTCAATAAACAGGCTATATTGGTAAAATGCTAGATTTCGACAAAAATTGTCAACAATGTCAAAGAGAAACAACTAAATGCGTCCTATGCATGTTTTTAAACAGCTTCATACAATATTAAAGGTCGCCGTGTTTTTATTTCAACGGGTTATGTTTTATAAATAACTATCAATGCAATAACACTTGTGAAATTGTATCAGATTAGAAATAATATTGCAAAACACACAAAAAACTTGGGCAAGAAATGAATTTGCGTTCTTATGCTTTGGTATGGTTAGTTTTAAAACAAATAACAATTGTTTTTAGACTTTTTAATTTGCAGAAAAATAATTCAAACTACTCGCAGTTATAAAAAAATATTTGTTATTACGACTGGGAATAATATTACCAAAATCCCGATCGATCGTTTTGATCCAGGTTTACTCTGATTTCCTGTATTGTAAGATAAATATTGATGGTGACCTGTGTAACTAGTAAAAGTTAAAATCTAAAAGATAGTTGTGTCTAAAAACCAAATTTGTAAAAACCCTCTCGAAAAGCCCCTCGGGGCGTGAAATGAAAATGGATGGTGTTTTTTTTAAATATTATGAAGTGCTTATTTTATTGTAAGGCTATTTTTACATTTAAAAAAATGGGTTTTGATATCCTGATTAAATACACGAATTTCATCAAATTTTGTCATAATATTAGAAAAAATAAAAAAATATTTTTTCCATATTTGTGAAAATAATCAGGGTTGGCACCAGGCGGAAAAAAACTAACGCTACACCACTGTTTAATTAGATTATTATTTTTTTAATAATTCATAAGTAAAATTTTATATAAATTGTTTAAAACAAATTTACCACTTATCTATTAGAATATTCAGAATGGAAATAATTAAAAAATATATACATTTAAAATAATATTTAATGTCTCAGTTTGAGTCACTTATTAGTGGCAGCCATTACTTGAAGAAATCTCAAACTGTGTAGTAATTGAATTATTTTTTTATTCATAATTTATGGTACAAAAGAAATTATTATTATATAGTATTAAATATATTAGAATGGAAATATAAATAATTTAGAAGAGGTGATTGAACAAAAAATGCAGCATTTGACTCTCGAGTTACGTTGCTCACTATTTATTAACCTTGATTTACTCTCTGAACGATTGATATATTTATGTAATTCAATAATATTGTTTGTTGTTGCATAATATGATATTATTATTATAAATGCATTAAATCCACATTAATTTCTTGGACTTTACAATGTTTATTACAACAATTATGTTTTTCTTATATTTATCAGTATTTTAGTTGAACTCATAGACCTCGATGTGCATGTTTGTATGTAATTTGGTTTATCATACTTGGCTCTATAAATTACACATCTTATAACATGGATTGTTTCATAGACAATATAGTTATATTGTCTATGAACTAAGAGAGATGTTTGGTTGCAAAATATATTTTTAAAAGCCACTTTTTTCACAGCAGTTGTTGGTTGATGAAGGTGTGTTATTATTAAAATGATTATTTTTATGCATGTGAAGATAATATAATGATTTTAGAATGTGGCTTGGAGAATTCACAAGTCCATTCGAGTCCTGGAAGTTTTAAATTAAAAAGAGACGAGTTTCCTTGGCATGTGTTTATTTATCGTCAAATGAATTTAACTATACGTGAACAAATCTGTGTGGTACAATTATAGCAAATAATAAGATTATCACAGGTAAGTTATACAATAATGTGACTGGTAGTGACGATATTAATTTATGTTTTTTATTATATTAGCTGCCCATTGTTTTTTCAATGAACTTTGCTTTATTTCCAAACCTCAAAAGTTAATATATCTTCTATTTTTTTATCTCGAGAAAAATTTCTTTCGATCGTTGCTGCTATACGTATACAAAGAGAGATACCTGTACGTCTGTGGCCGGCCTAATGAAGTGGTTCCACACTTCTATTTGATGGGATAGTTGGTCGCGAATTAAGTTTGTAGGAATTGTGATGATGTCAATAATACTTTAATAGACTTAACAAAAACATGAGAGACAAAGATTAATTTGTCGCCTTGGGGCGTTGCTTTTACCGCTCGTACTGTTTATCTGTCACTTGTAGATCTTTCTAATAAGATTACACTTAATATGTCACTATGTAAACAATTTACGTGATCATGAGGATGTTTTGGTGGTCACAGCCCGCGCATGTGAGAAGTATATGTATAATATGCGTATGTAGTTGGTAGCCGGCCATGTTACAATGTATGAAAACAATATGCATGACACTTCTATAGATATAAGTATCAATGGTATTCACCAATATGTACTACGAATCTATCATATTGAATAAAGACAATACGTGTAAGTTGACATCAGAAGTCAAATGTCAACTGCCACTTGCCACCCCCACTCTTAGAGTAAGTAGTGGGAGGTTACTCTAAGGAGTGGGGGTGGCAAGTGGCCAGTGAAAACAAAAAAAAGTGCTTGCACATATCAGTATTCGCACAATGTACAAGTATGCCAGTTAACTTGAATAATAAAGAAATATTATAAAAATGTTAAAAAATCTCATTTTACTATTTGTTTTAGATAAAACACTCCCATCAATATTTTGATGGTTCACAACAGAATCTTCAATATGATATCGCAGTCGCTATAATTGATACGCCATTTTCCGACCTTGTACATACAATTTGTCTAGACTTTTGACTGATCATACTTGCATTGACAATTATATATTATAAAAGATTGTTCTGTTAATGTTCAAATAGAATAATACATTTTACCAAATGATAAAGCATTATAATAAAAAGCAGTGCTCTACAATTGTGAGCAATTGAAAATTTGTTTTATCAGCCTCTTGGCCAAGATTTGCATATTAGTTTTTATTAAGTTTTCAAATAAAATCTTTATAAATAAGCTTTCTGACATGGATACATTTTAAGTTACAATTAGTTAATATGATTAACTCATTTATTGTGTTGTGGTAATGTACAGTTAGAGCTTTATATGATATTCGGCAGATAGCCCTGAATGAGTATTTAGCTATTAGCGATTTATTTGAATGGATGTAGAAATATGCGATGAGTATAATCAAGATGGAGTGAGATGAGGTGTGAGGGCAGGTGTTGGACATCTTTATACTTTATAGTAGACATACAGACAGATTGCACAGACTTATCATCACCAAAGTCAAGATCTCTTCACCGTCACTCGATGATTGATCACTTAGTATATACTACCTGTACTACTATGGCTACCTATACTTCTTAATAAGCCATACTTAATTATTCAAATAATTAATTCGTTAGTACGTGTAGTGCCGGGTTAACATTTGATACCAATTTTCCGCACTTCTGCATTCTAGTTTTTGTGTGAATTTTGTTAAGTGATTCTATTCTTTTCTACGCATTTTTTTCATTTTATTTATTTATTTACGCTCCGAGGAGCTTTTTTTATTTTAGAAAGGGTCATTTTGAGAGGGTTTTTTATACACAACAACGTGTTAATTGTCTGTCGGTGATCTTAACTATTGTTAGTTACACAGGTCACCGACAGAGCGGCTCTGCCCGACTTAATAATCCCCTCAGTATTTACCTTACAATCCAGGAAATCAGAGTAAACCTGGATCGAGACGATTGATCGGGATTTTATTAATATTATTCCCGATCTCCCAGTCGTAATAACCGATCAAATCAATTTAAAAATTCTTGACTTGAGTGGGATTTGAACCCATGAGCACAGTATTTGTAGCCACGCTTTTTATCCCCTGAGCTATTACGCTGGTTTGAGTTTAAATATTAAAGAAAGTGTTTTAACAAAAAATATTATGCTTTAACCGAGACTTAAAAAAGAATAATTCGATGGATTATTAATACAAATATACGTATTATTAATCTTAACTCATTGTAACCCAAGTTGTCTCTTATTTAAAAATATATTATTATAATAAAAGCTAATATGGCATATAAATAATATAAAATGAAAGCTAAATCTGTATGTTTGCATCAAAATATAATACTAATATTCCAAGTTGAAAACTCCCCTTGTAAACTGTTAATTTGTATATAAATCCATCTTTAATTGTGTTTTTTGTAATATTAATCCATCGAATTGTAGACATTCATTTTAAAAGTAACTAAATATAGCCAAGTCAAATTAGGGTTTTACCTCGGAATTTTTAGCAAAGAAGCTGTAATTTTGCATACACCTTTATTTTGATATTCTAAGGGTGGTCTGAAAAATCAAATAAAATCAGGTGACGGGTTTTTCACGATTATCTCGGTTTCTATTGCTCCAATAATGTTGACATCTAAGAAAACATTGTAGACAATCAGAAAACATTGTATGCAAAATTACAGCTTCTAAGTAGAAATTCTGAGGTTTGGCCCTTTTTCTTCCTAATTTGACTGGGCTAAATATGTGTAAATTTATTTTCAAAAAGATAAAGAACCTATATGGAACATGACATTTTCTAAATAAAAATATAAATGGTACGGTGTCTTACATAAATAATAATATTGTGGTCCATATGGTTTTTTCCCGATTTATGGAAACAATTTTGATGGAAAAAATATCACTTTTTATTTCATTGTTTCGCAGTTAATTTCTATTATATATTTTTTTATATCGTTAATTTATTATGAAACAATATAGTACGTATATTTTATAGAGATAAATTGCAATTTTGCACATTTAATGAAATAAATAATGTGGTTTACTTTAGTTATTACTCAATCCAAAATGTGTATATTTAGTCGAAATAACACAATAACAAAGAGTACAAGTGTTATAGATCAAAATATTTCCTTGGCACGATTTATTAAAAGACTGAAATTTCAGCAGGCACAGTTGACTCATCTGAAACAGCATTTATTATTACCAACACTCTTAAGTTAGTTTAAATCACATTCCATCAGTATTGTGTCGTGTTGTATATTGTAGATATTTTTAGCTCTTGGCACATCATGAGCATAATATTATATTAAACTATACGCCATTCCCTCAAAGCTCAATAAATTAAATTGCGTAATATCGTTAAATATGTATACTATAGAGCATAATGATATTAAAAGTGAGTGTAATATCTAAATATAGATGATCGATAATAATGAATGTATTTTAAAGTCGCCGATAGAAAAGCTGGCAACACCTGCAGATTCCTGTTCGGCCGCTTGTTCTATTTTTGAATCGGTGATTAATATTTGAATTATTCTTCGGTTACTACACGTGAACGGCACGTGGATGTTTTCAGAGCCGGCTGTAGTTATGGCATTTTAAATTTATGTACGATAGATATGCAAATCGGTGTACACGGAACATGTTTCAGCGATTGCACAATGGAAGCGGCGCGGGTGAGTGCCTGTGGAAGAGTGACAAGACAAGGCAAGGCAAGGCAAGACAGGGCAAGGCAAGGCAAGGCAAGGCAGGGCAGGGCAGGACAGGGCAATGGAAGAAGAAGAAGAAGCAGCGGCTAGGCGGAGAGGAGCTGAGCTCTCGGGTGTCGTGGTAGAGCGTCAGCCTAAAAAGGGAGCAGCGGCGTCGTGAGCCCCCCTCTTCGGTATCACGTTGCCGAGCATTTATAAGCACCTGCTCACACCCGCCGCCAGGTCAGAACGGCTTTCGAACGTAAGTAGATGCGACGGTGTGTCGCTTAACATCACCCCTACTTACCACCATCAGCAGCAACAACCACCCCCAGCAGTGTGTGTGCAATTATAGTGACCTCAGTGCGAATACACACCCTCCAGTACACATTATATATATATAGTGATAACCTGTTGATAATAAGCCGTGCGTGTGTGTGTATTATATGTGTGGCGAGTCACCCCGCCCATATGTGACTGGCGGGGTGCGACACACCCCCATCTCGCTCCAGGATGTGGAATAATTATCATATCATCACACCGGACTCACTGGAATTCCATTAATTTTATTATTGATTTAATTTGAAATGATCGCGTCATCCATTGTGGCGGGATGTGACAGCGGTCAAATGAGGTGTTCATAAATAGCCTTCGAGGACCGGAATAGTTTGCGAGCGCTTCTGGCTACCTTACGTCATATTCCTCTCTGGAATTTCACTTCTGTTCGATTATCATATAACTTTGGTGTATGTAAGAAATGTATTGAGTATCAGCGGCGAGTTATATTTGTAAGGCACATTATCGTTGACCAATTGTGTAGTCGGTGCCAGTATAGAGTTACAGGCTGACCGATGTTGGCTCAGTTCCCAGTGCTACAAATAGATATGGAGCTTACTCTACCTCCTTCTTCATCATCACTCGACCGCGCTCCTTCGTGCCGATATCATCTCACCTCTGTTACCGATCATAGCACTTGGTCACATAACCTTCGGTAACTTTTCTTTCGGTTCATTCATATTCACATCTCGGTTTATCTCGTTGATTAATTTTCACCAGTCACGCACACTGTGTAATGGGAGCGATGTTTTTAAAGGGATTAAAGAAAATATTTTCATTGTGGTTTTTCAGGAAGGCACCAGGGCTGTTTTTTTGTGTCTCAATAGCCCCGCACTTTCGTCCGTTACAACATGCCAAAGGTAGTCAAACAGGAGGGTGATGATCCCGATCCAACCCCATACTTGTTCGTATCACTCGAACAGAAGCGCATCGATCAGAGCAAACCCTACGATGGCAAGAAGGCTTGCTGGGTCCCCGACGAGAAGGAGGGATACCTCCAGGGTGAGATCAAGGCCACCAAGGGAGACCTCGTCAGCGTCAGTCTGCCAGGAGGCGAGGTTAGTTATAAAATATACAATATTTTAAATAAATATTTATTAGAGTCAAATCAGATGAATGTGAATGAGTGAGTTTGGTGACATTTTTAAAAACCCATATAAAATGGATATGTTCCCATGTATGATCGAATAGGAGAGGACCTTCAAAAAAGAGCTGCTCGGTCAGGTGAACCCTCCCAAGTTCGAGAAGGTGGAAGACATGGCCGATCTGACTTACCTGAACGAAGCTTCCGTTCTGCATAATCTGAAACAACGATACTACTACAAATTGATTTATGTAAGTGTAAATCCAAGATAATCATCACTAACGTTGTTTCGTTTACTTTGCCACTCAGACTAAGGACTTCAAGAAGGACTTGGTTACCCAAGTGAATCCCCCCAAGTATGAAAAATGCGAGGACATGTCCAACTTGACTTACCTCAACGACGCCTCTGTGTTGCACAACTTGAAGCAGAGATATTATCACAAGCTGATTTACGTAAGATTCACCAAGGAGCTTTCTGTGCTTTTATACCTTTTATCCGGAATCCGCTATTGGCATGCATCCACACTGTCTTCCCACATTCAATTATAATTAGCGCTCTTGCAGTGCTATTAAAAGACTATATACCTACATCCATGTTGACCCTATCACCCTTAACTTCTCATAAAAAATGTATTTATTGGTTCAGACCAGTTGATTCTATTTTTGGTCACTTTTTATATTTGCCAACTGTGCGCTAACACGAGGAATAATCTCGAGCGTATTACCAGTTCAATATTCGAATCCATTTTATAAAAAAAAACAACTAATTTCCTTATGCGATTCCCGCAACTAACGCAATATCAAAAAAGGTCACGAGAAGGACCGATATCGCCAAAGTTGTCAAGGATGCTGGGATGTCATCACTGTTTATTTGTGGTTTATTTTTATGTGCCGTTTTCTTTTCATAATGCAAACTCGTCAAACTATCGCTAAATATCATGTATAGTTTGATGTGTTTGTTATTGTCGATTTCAGGTGTCAGGGGATTAAGTACAAATCCTCGTTTCTACCGTTGAAGCACAGACTGCTGAAACGATTTTTTATCATCATTTTTATACATTATCACTGGTTTTCTCATTGTTTCTGTTTTTTTCTTACTTTTTCTACTGTTTGTTGATGTTAGCTCGTTGAGTGCTTAAGATTATTTTGTGATCTAATGTTTGTAATATACAAAATTCATTATCAGAGTGTTCATACCTTAAATTATATATGGCAGCCAATGGGCGTAAATGAATAGCCTCCTTTGGGCGTAACCAGCACTCAACGTGTTAATGAATATTCCATCAAATGACTTTTTCGATATACATTGGGAAAAAGTGTGTTGGTGGAGTTAGTTAATATTGTTTGTTAATTGTTTGGAGTGAGTAGTAATGATTGTGAATGTTTAGACCTATTCCGGCCTTTTCTGCGTCGCTATCAATCCTTACAAGAGGTTCCCCGTGTACACCAACCGTTGTGCTAAGCTGTACAGAGGAAAGAGGCGTTCTGAAGTACCACCCCACATCTTCGCCATTTCCGATGGAGCCTACGTCAACATGTTGACCAACCATGAGAATCAATCTATGTTGATTACGTAAGTTTGATCTTCACGCACGCCGACAAACTGGCACTAATCATGATTATAACCAACAGTGGAGAGTCTGGTGCCGGTAAGACTGAAAACACGAAGAAGGTAATCGCGTACTTCGCCACTGTGGGCGCCTCACAGAAGAAGGATGCTGACCCCAACGCCAAGAAGGCCAACTTGGAAGATCAAGTAGTACAAACTAACCCTGTGCTTGAAGCCTTCGGTAACGCCAAGACCGTGCGTAACGACAACTCTTCCCGTTTCGTGAGTATTTACTTCCTCTCTTCAATACCAACACTTCGATTAGATTAACACATTTATTATTCTACCCTAGGGTAAATTCATCCGTATTCACTTCGGTCCCTCTGGAAAATTGGCCGGAGCTGATATCGAAACTTGTAAGTTATTGCAATCTTTATAAAGTGATAATAATGAACTGATTGCAAATTATGATGAATATTTCAGACTTGCTGGAGAAAGCTCGTGTCATCTCTCAACAAGCTCTCGAGCGTTCTTACCACATCTTCTACCAGATGATGTCCGGTGCCGTCGAAACCTTGAAACGTAAGATACATTTTATTTATTTTTAAAATAGTATTCATTTAAATTGTTACACCCCAAAGAGCAATCTTGAGGTAAATATGTATATTTTCAATGATGATGTAATTCAAGTATTTAATGCAAACCCTTACAATCCAATTCACAATATTTTGTGGTGATCCTATCAAATAGCCATGTGCGAGCTCAGCAACGACATCCACGACTATTATTTCGTATCCCAGGGTAAAACCACGATTCCCAGTATGGATGACGGAGAGGAGTGTACATTGACTGATGTAAGTTGCTGGGGAATCCAAATCGCTGAGGCGTGATTCGTCCACGCCTATCATTTTCAGCAGTAGCCCTTACAACTAAATCTTTTTTTTTTTGTTAAACTACCCCAATCAAACTATATGGGGGTCCCAGATTACCGACCAGGTCTCCATATCCTGTACGGTCTATTTTAGATTCTTTTAAATGGATCACCGCTGCACCGATCCACCCAATACAATCATTGATTTTCCACACAAGGCTGGCACTCATCACCAGCTTCGAAGATGATTGATTATAATCTGTATTTAAATAATCCATATTAGCGTCGCTGTCGTTACTGCAGTTGACGCAATATGTGATATTAGAACACCTAATCCGATCTCCATGTGTATTTAGATAGATAAACCTATATTTTGAAAGCAATAAATGTGACACTTGCTTGTTTGTCCTTTCCAAACTACCTGTAGCGATGGTGATGTTGTCTGACAATATCTACGACTACTACATCGTGTCTCAGGGTAAGACCACGATCCCCAGCGTCGATGACAACGAAGAAATGTTGGTCACCGATGTGAGTTCGAAGCAAAATTGACATAGCTTTCGTCATCAATGTTGTTAACCCTCTTGACCTAACACCTATTGTGTAGATGTGGCAATATAATTAATACGTGTTGATGTTGTATGTTTATCCTCCCCTTCTGTATGGAGTGGCGCGGTACGGCTAAGCAAAGGATCGATCGGTGTTATTGTACTGTACGTATCCATTTCTACACCGGTTTCATCGAATTATGAAATAATTTACAGAGATAACGATGCTGTCAAACCGAGTTAGCGACTATCCCTTTATATGCGGGGGTAAGACGCGCATCCCCGGAATCAACGATGAACTAGAGTTCGACATGACGGACGTAAGTGGCTGCTTGGCTTGCCTGTCCGGTTAGGGAGCGCTTAGGCCCTTCTGTGTATTCAGCGAGGATAATGGGGATGTGTCGCCGATATTAGTAGCTCAATATTCGTATAGTATTCGATGAGACCGGATAGAGAAATGGAGGTGCCAGTCCGCTCCCGCCGGTGCTTGCCCTGCCGTACTGCACCACCAATGCAATGCTCCTCCACGCACCTCTTGCACCCTTTGCACCCTCACTTCTATGCACCTTAACCTCAAGTTAAACCACTCAACTTATTCGTAAAGTACAGTCTCGCTTGTCGACACCTCGGTTCCTTTCTCTTTTCAGCGATCACTTGCTGCGCCGCCGGTTGTTTCCAGCACACTATTCTAAACACACACGATTTATTATTTTTACTCGCACCAGAACAGAATCTCAAAATTAATTTCGACCCGTTGTTTTTTTTGTTTATTATAGCGTTATGTTTATTGTCCGACAATATCTACGATTATTACAACGTCTCCCAGGGTAAAATCACCATCCCCAGTATGGATGATGGAGAAGAAAGTACGCTGACCGATGTAAGTTGGCCAGTTATTACGATCGAAACAGCCATGGGAAATGGTTTTGTATGAGATCTTGCAATAATAGACCCAGAATGTTTATTTATACATGTATATTTGTGATGTCATTCATTATGGGGGTGCACTTCTCGAGATTTGGGAATCTTTTTGAGAAGTGTGTCGTCAGTAGTATTATTATATTAAGTTTTATGTGTCAACTTGTTTTGTTTATTAGTAGTTTGTATTTGTTTTTGATCGTCTTAAAAGGTTTACATCATTGTGTATGACGTGACGATTATATTATTCATTCGAGACCAGAACGAACAATAAATAGTCCGGCGTTTTTGAACGGAGACTATCATGTACAATAATTCCATACCAACCTATTTACTAACTACTAAATTATAATACATCCGCGGTAAGTTTTATATGTTTTGCATGAGTTTGTGAGTTTTTTTACTTATTGTACACACATTACTATTGAGATATTTTAAATATATTAAAAAGTAGATAGTAATTGATGTTTTATGGTAATATAGCAAGCCTTCGACGTTCTTGGTTTCACCCAAGAAGAGAAGAACGACATTTACAAGATCACCGCCTCCGTCATGCACATGGGTGGAATGAAGTTCAAGCAGAGGGGTCGTGAAGAACAAGCTGAAGCTGACGGCACTGAGGTTACCATCTTTATAGGAATATATCACATGTTCAGTACGACAATATGCTAATCTGTAATACTATGATTCCAGGAAGGAGAGCGTGTCGCCAAGTTGTTGGGCGTCGACTGCCAAGACTTGTACAAGAACTTGTTGAAGCCCCGCATCAAGGTCGGTAACGAGTTCGTGACCCAGGGTCGTAACAAGGACCAAGTAGCCAACTCCGTCGGTGCCCTTTGCAAGGGTATCTTCGACAGGCTGTTCAAGTGGCTCGTCAAGAAGTGTAACGAAACCCTAGACACCAAGCAAAAGAGGCAACACTTCATCGGTGTACTGGATATTGCTGGTTTCGAAATTTTCGACGTGAGTATTTTAATACTACACATCAATACAAATACATATTTATATCTGCCCCGAGGGGCTTTTTAGACACAAAGTGTTAATTAATTTTTATTTTTACCTGTCGGTGATCTTAACTATTACTAGTTATACAGGTCACTGACAGGGCGGCTCTGTACGATTTTTTTACAATCCAGGAAATCAAAGTAAACCTGGATCAAGGCGATCGATCGATCTCCCAGTCTGATCCAGTGAACTTGTATATAAAGCAGGGGCATGCAATACATTAATTAGGGCAAAATGACCAATTTACTTGAAAAATAATTATTTATATTTGAAATTTTCAAGCGAATTTATAGTTAGAAATATCCGGTCTGGTTAAAGATTACCATTTTTCTATGAACATGCCACTTCTATCAATATAAGTTCATTAAACCGATATATTTTTAAATTTATTTCGGCTCAAGTGGGATTTGAGCCCTGAGCTATTAAGATTGGATAGCAATCATATATTGTTAATATTGTTTTTGTATGGATAGGATATTCTTACACTTATTTTCAGTTCATCCTATGTATCGCTGTGATGTCTATTTCATCATTTGTGGATGTCTTTTTACCCAGTTCGCAGATTAATAATTAATATTGAATTAACAACCTTGAAGGCCGAGGATTATCTATAACTCCACAAGTGTGTTGTCTCATACTAATATAAGCTTGGTGATGATTTTTAGTACAACGGTTTCGAGCAACTTTGCATTAATTTCACCAACGAGAAATTGCAACAGTTTTTCAATCATCACATGTTCGTCTTGGAACAAGAGGAATACACCAGAGAGGGAATTCATTGGGAATTCATTGATTTCGGCATGGACTTGTTGGCGTGCATTGACCTGATCGAGAAGGTACACACGCCGCTGAATGGTCCTTTGCGTTTAGTATGATTTTGATAGTGATTGGTCAACATCTACATATGAGGGGAAGCTGCCGAATAGTAAGGATATGATCAACAGCATGCTCATATATCGTAGTATCGGTTTCATACATTATGTGTACATAAACTCCCCCCGTACAGGAGAATACATCATCTAAATAACCCAACCTGTGATCAGCCCAATCGACAACCCTTTGGCTATAACCTGTACATCTTTAGCTACAGGCCACAGATCTTTAATCATCTATGTATTTAGTAATATAACATACACACACATACACATATCCACATGCTAGTATTGCTCTTATTGAATTTTTAATAAATGATTTATCTAGTACAACGGCTTTGAGCAACTGTGTATTAACTTCACCAACGAGAAGCTCCAGCAGTTCTTCAATCACCACATGTTCGTACTTGAGCAAGAAGAGTACAAGAAAGAAGGCATTGACTGGGCATTCATTGATTTCGGCATGGACTTGCTTGCCTGTATTGATCTCATTGAGAAGGTAAAGCGGTGGAAAGCAGCCAATAAATATCGTCTCTTGTCCAGTTCGATATTGTCCAGTCCAGTGATTGTCTTTGTCTATTTGCAAGTCCTATATTACAGGTTGCAGCCAATTTAATCTTCGTTGTCCGTCCATATGATGTCACACACTTTACACACACATTTATCGTTTACACGGTGTTTTATTGTCTCATGTTGTGAGTGTTTTTATTGTGATGGGCGGCGAAGACATTATCGCCGCCTGTTTTTGTTTTTCTACCCCTCGTATTATATTATTTGTCACCCCCAATCCTCTGTAATAATATATGACATGTTCCCAAAACTCAAAACTCGATGATCGAGCTATACTAACCACTGGTTTTGGCGATGTTTGGTGCAGTACAACGGTTTCGAGCAGCTCTGCATCAACTTCACCAACGAGAAACTCCAGCAATTCTTCAACCACCACATGTTCGTCCTCGAGCAGGAAGAATACCACCGCGAAGGAATCGAGTGGACTTTTATCGATTTCGGAATGGATCTCCAAAATTGCATTGACCTGATTGAAAAGGTAGCCAATCGGCGGCCATCATATTGCTGGGCTTCGCTGTCGGCACAGACAAATGTTTAACGCAATCGACATATCATCACATAATACCATAGATATACAAACTAGATACTAAAAAATATAATAATATGACACGATTTTTATTAAATGTTGAAATGTGAGTAAAGAATCTTATGCGTTGGTTACATCATGTCAGTTGTCCACTGTCAGGCCAGATGTGTAACCAGATCTTTACTAGCTACATAGTATAAATTACTGTAAATAATTTAAATAACCGATTAAGTCGTTAAAATATTATTGTTTATGGCTATGGGCTTGCTAAAATTTTTGGGTTGAAGATTTTTCTTTACCTTTATGCAAAAATATTCGCTCCGCGTGTTTGAGATCCTTATTTTTAAAAACACGACTATTATTAAATTTCATAATACAAGAAGATTTATTTTCACATTTATGAAAAAATAATTAGCGTTGGCACCGGGCTACACCACTGGTTAGGCAATTAAAATTCGATATTTTTTAAATTATAATTAGGGTTGGCAGCAACTCACGCTACGCCACTGGAAAGTGCCGATCCATACTTATCTAGTTTATATGTCTATGTATAATAAATACACAGTGACGATATGTCTTTTGCACAAATGAATTCCTACAGCTTCTGTGTGTTTTGTGTTGTCCTTGATCGATATAACTTTTATGTTTGTATTCTATGTTTGTGTAATTGTTTTTTATGTGTTTGGTTTTGAACTGTTGTGTGGCCGCAGGTGAACGGTTTTAATCAGCTATGCGTCAATTTTACCAACGAAAAGCTACAGCAATATTTCAATCACTACATGTTCGTACTAGAACAAGAAGAGTACGAGAGGGAAGGCATCACATGGAAGTTTATAGACTTCGGCATGGACCTTCAAGCCACCATTGACTTGATCGAGAAGGTATTCCCACTGCCATAAGATGCAAATAAACACCACTGCCGCTAATGGCATTATCATAGTACTCTACTAGCCATTGTTTCACTCATTAAGTACAACTTGAATATATTTAGTAGATGAAGACATTGTTCTTAACAATCGAATGGATCAAATAATTTAAATTGTAAATACGACGTTAATCCCCACCACCGATATTAGAGGCCCACACAACTGGATGTTTAAATATTAAGATGGCGGACCAAGTAGATGCAACACTAATTTCCATTGTCCACTACCTTGATATTTATATATCCAGTTGTCTGGCATTCTTATTGGTGGTAACGGGTTAATTGATTAACAATATTAGCTGATATTTGAACAATAGAGGAAGAACTGTAATACACTAAATAAAATAGATAATTTATTTATGGGTAAAACGAATATATTTAGTAGATTTATAGCATTTGATTTTGATTAAAACCAACCTGATAGCCATCATGACTGTTTTTGCATGTTGCTTTTCAAACCAGTGTTGCCAGGCTACAAATATGTCACACGCCACAAGGTAAGATTTTTATGTATTTATATATTCAAATCTATTTAAAATCACTTTCTTTATCTTGAGAAATATTTTAAAATATTTATATATTATAATGAGTAAATTTTCGCTTCTTGTGTTTGAGTGTTTTGCATTGAGGTAAAGAATCATGTGAACTATTTAATGTAGATTATTATCTTATTTTGTATTGAATTGTTCGTATGATTCGCTGCCTTTTATATATAAAATAATTTGTATGGTGTTTGTTATATCGTAAAATATATTTCCTATAGCCTATGGGTATCTTGTCCATCCTTGAAGAAGAGTCTATGTTCCCCAAAGCCACCGACAAGACCTTCGAAGAGAAGTTGAACAACAACCACTTGGGCAAGTCTCCTCCATTCTTGAAGCCCAAACCACCAAAGCCCGGTTGCCAAGCCGCCAACTTTGCCATCGGCCATTATGCCGGAAACGTAAGTCCACCTCGTCTTCTTGTCCATTAGAAAAAGTCTTACTATAATGTTATAATATAAACAGGTCGGCTACAACATCACTGGATGGCTTGAGAAGAACAAGGATCCCTTGAACGACACCGTAGTCGATCAATTCAAGAAGGGATCCAACAAACTCTTGATCGAGATCTTCGCTGACCACCCTGGACAGTCCGGCGGTGGTGCTGATGCTGGCGGCAAGGGTATGATTTATTTAACCATTAATAAAATTCGACAACTCCATCATATAGACAATGTCATATCGTTACCGCCGATAAGAATCTCTGACAACTGGATGTATAAATATCAATATGGTGGACCAAGCAGATGAGTCTGAGTGAGATAATTAATGTTGCCTCTGTCAAGCTCATCTGTTTCATTTTGATATTAATCATCGACTTGTTCGGCCTTCTAAATATCGGCGGTGTCGGTCATATTCTTATATTTCAACCAAATGCCGTGATGATTTTGTACACATTAAATATGTAAATCATTCACACCCCATGCTGATAACTTTAGTAAAAAGCTCACAATGTGTATCACACCTTATCCAATGAAAAATAATATTCTCGAGTACACAAAACTATACTAGTCTGTGCTCAAATCACATTAACTAGTATGACACTTTTATCGACCTTGCGGTCAGTTGTATCCCGTATATGTATAACTAACCTTTTGAAATAATCTGGTGACTGACTTAGGTGCTGGAGCTAAACGCGCCAAGGGCTCTGCTTTCCAGACCGTCTCCTCTCTATACAGGGTAATAACCATGGATAAAACATCCTCTATTTTGTTTGTTTTCTGGCCTTTATGGGACAATTTGGTCAGTCAGCACAACTTAGACAATCCAAGGAGCAGCTTTGATCGGAGTCATGGACTTGCTTGGCTTTCTCTCTTCTCTATATTTCTTTCTATTCTGTTGTCCTTGTAAAGTCTAGTGTTGGACATTACTATTTCAATGTGTTTTAAATAATGTCTACACCCTCACGCTTATAGTATTCACATCTTCCTCACACACCTTTCTGATTGTCGCAAACTAACTGCAAAACAATCAATAATCATCATCCGATCCACCAAAATAAATCATCGACGGTAATGTAACGGAGGTTGAAACTCCCTCAATTGAGTCCACAGGTTATACCGATTATTATCTTTGTTTAGGTGGTCGCGGCAAGAAGGGAGGCGGTTTCGCCACTGTATCTTCAGCCTACAAGGTAAGGAGTTGAACCTGGATCCCTATAGTCATCATCATATCCACATTATTTACCTGAGAGAACATTAGATTGAATGATACAGTGTATCACTGTGTGTAGTGAATGGAGATGCCCGTTAGGAATTACTTATACGTGATGTCTCCTTTAGGCATGATGCACATAGAAAGTTTAATGGAGTCTTAAGATGTCTCGAATATAAATACCGTGACGCCTTCTCTATTGACGGGAGTCCCTTTGTAAGGGGTTGGCCAGGATACTGTAGTTTTTTTTATAGTAGAGGTGATTTCCCAGGCTACTCCACAGCAATGAGTCCTTCAGATCTAGTAGATCTAAGTGACTTCAGTGGACACCGTTTTTGCCGGCGCCATGGATCGAAATCGAGAGTCTCTCTCACGAATTCGTCACATTAACCACTGGGCCACATCTCTTTCAAATTGTTGTCTTCTCTGTGACTCTTTGGAATGCACTGTTAAGTTAAAAGACTGGCAAGTGTTTCAGTCATAGAAGAGTCAAGATATTTTAAGACATCCACGAGCTCCATATGTGTGCCAGGCCTTACAAAATACTTAAATAATGTGTGCTGTTGTTAATGGAAAGAGCGAATGTATATTTGAATGGTTTATCCTACACACATGACACCCTGCAAGAAATGCCAGTGGTTTAGGCTAAAGCAAACGGCCACCATTGTGGTACGCGCCGAGCCTCTCATCAATATTAAACCCTCGTAAGTAAACCTCATTCAAAAAGTACATATCTTTAGGGGATTCAAACACCACAAAGATGTGCACTTATACTTACCTTACAATACGTGTTGTGCAATTTGTACTAATCATAGAATATACATATATATGTCGCTTTCATTTTAAAATTAGAACCAATCATTGCATCATCAAAATGGTTAATATTGGATAGTTTGGTTCTAATTTTCACAGCTCGCAATCCAGCGGGTAATTTCTTAAAATTCATTGCCATCATCCCAAATTTCAGGAACAATTGAACAACCTGATGACCACTTTGAGATCCACCCAACCTCACTTCGTACGTTGTATCATCCCCAACGAGTTGAAACAGCCCGGTTAGTATTTATTATTAAATAGTAGTAAAATAGAGTCCGCCAAAATGATGCACTTACAATCACACCTATGTTATAAAATGAACAATTATTATTTAAAAAAAATGATAATAATCAATATCCTACATACCTCTAAATATTTCTACTGATTGAAAGTTCATGGTGTATATGTATATAAGAAACATATAAGTGCTTCTTAAAAACCTACAGGATAGTCAAAAAGTATAAAGCCGATTATGAAGATAATTATATTTTTGTTGAAATGTAGCATTTTTTTGCCAAAAAATGACAAAATGCCACATTTTAGTTATTAATGTTATGTAGCAAAGTGGCATTTGGCGGACTCTGGTTATCAGTTTATAATAACAGTGTTATAATAATGGCGTGTCTGTTTCGCAGGTCTTATTGACTCACATCTTGTGATGCATCAGCTCACCTGTAACGGTGTGCTTGAAGGTATCCGTATTTGCCGTAAAGGTTTCCCCAACAGGATGGTGTACCCCGACTTCAAGCTCCGGTAAGAACGATTTACTTTTTTGCGATATACTTAGTAGTTTAGAGTTGAAAGAGACACAATTAGTGTAATAGTAAGGTGTCGGTGTCTGATATAATATTGCAAACAGATACATGATTCTGGCGCCAGCCATCATGACCGCAGAGAAAGAACCCAAAGTAGCAGCAGCCAAGTGTCTGGAGTCCGTCCAGCTAGACCCGGAGAGTTATCGTATCGGACATACTAAGGCAAGCCGCTAATAGCAATGCCTGGACCTATCCTGGCCATGGAGTTTTCTTTGTATTATATATATACCTAGCACATCAATCACACCTGTTACATTTCTATATGCAGTCGCTCCAGTGACAGTGCCGCATATCTCCCCATGTATTTATTTATAGATCATTCACGTACTTAGCGGATTGTATTTCCTCATGTGTATGTAGTAGTTTAAGTGGAATGCCGAAACACCCACTTTCGAATTATTTTCGTAGATTGATACGAACATATATTTAAAATGGTGTCGGACAGCTTGCATCGACTCTCATTATTATATCACCCAAATCCTATATGAACAAATGTGAAACCTGCACACACGACGATCGACCGATACCCATGTGTCTGTAGTTTGACTAGAAAAATGAAAACGAGAATGACTCTTTTTTTCAAACCCGATGCTTGCTTTCCCTTTTATGTAGATACAAGATCTTGGCTCCTCAAGCCGTAGCTAAGGAGTCCGATCCCAAGAAAATCGCCCAAATCATCCTGGATGCCACAGCCTTGGATGCCGAATCCTACCGTTTGGGTCACACCAAGGCATGTTTATCACTGACCGATCGAATGTAGACGTTTTATATTGTTGTTGGCTTGAGTAGTGTTCGTCAATAAATAAACCCTCACAACGATAGTAATAACTAAAAACCACCACATCAGTTCTACCCCGAGCTGATTTCTTAATAATAATCTTACCCACTTTGTCTCCAGACTGACAAAGACACTATTTACCCAGAAGTGTAGCTTAGTTTACATATATTTCGTTTTCACTTGATATAATATTATATAGCCTGGTTGACGAGCCTCATATATTTTGACTTTATTAATACACATTTTTTTGTTCCACAAAACATTCTTATGATAGAACTGTGAACAGAAATTTTTAATTTATTTTTACTAACTTATTTATGATGGCAAACGCAGATACAAAATTCTGTGCCTGAAAGACCTCAAAGAACCTATCACACCAGAGAAAGCCACTGAGAAAATTCTGGATCACACTGGCCTCGATGCCGAGTCTTTCAGAATGGGAAAGACCAAGGTAGATCTGAAATGGAGCTATCGTTTCTTCACATACTGATCATCTATCTTCTTTTGCAATCCTACAAACCATCGCTTAACTGATCTTTCAATTTTAATTACTAACATGCACGGTTTTCTCTGAATACTCCATATGGATTAAATATACTGTGCACTATTATTACTCACACACTGTATCCAAAACAGGTATTCTTCCGTGCCGGTGTCTTGGGTCAGATGGAAGAGTTGCGTGACGACCGTCTCTCCAAGATTGTATCCTGGCTCCAAGCTTACATCAGAGGTTACCTCTCAAGGAAAGAGTACAAGAAGTTGCAAGACCAAAGGTATTAAAAATATATTAAAAAAACTGATTTCATCGTGAAATTTGTTTAATCAATGATATTTTCGACAGGTTGGCTCTCCAAATTGTACAACGCAATTTGCGCAAATACATGCAACTCCGTACCTGGCCATGGTGGAAGTTGTGGACCAAGGTCAAGCCTTTGCTCAACGTTACCCGTGTCGAGGATGAAATTGCTGTGAGTATTTAATAAAATATGATATTTTGATACGAATTTAGAGGGGAACGCATGCCTGGCCACTTATGGCGGCCAGCGTGGACTGGCAAAGCTATCAATTTGATGGTAGAGCACCTGTGCTTTCGTGGCATATGATGGTATCTTAACTGCCGCCGCTCATCTACCTGTCGGTTCTAATTTCGGACCACATTTTCTGGAACGCTCGAACATTTGATGTGAATCACGCTTCCCTCACTCGTCACGTCCGCCTGGATTAATTTTCCTCTGGCTCCGGTCGAATATTATTTTTACCGACAGTCCAGTGGGTGGGGCGGCCGTTCCAGCATTCATAAAGCTGAAGAGTCTCTTCAGTGTTTGATCGTGACTCTACACACTTCGCAGAGTTCTCGAGACACCTCTTGAGCTTCGAAACCAACTCCTGCTTAAGGAATTTCGATTATTATATTAAATTTAAAACGAATTAACAATGGAAGGTTACGGTTTAGTGAAAGAGGATGAAGTGATAAGCCCAACTGAAATGTTACAGAAATTGGAAGAGAAGGCCCAGAAAGCTCAGGAAGCTTTTGAACGTGAAGAGAAACTCCGCAAAGAGTTGGAAGCCCTCAACAGCAAATTGCTCCAAGAAAAGACCGACTTGCTTGCTTCCCTCGAAGGAGAGAAGGGATCCCTTTCTGAATTCCAGGAGAGGAGCGCCAAGCTTCAAGCCCAGAAGAACGACTTGGATTCACAACTCCGCGTAAGTAAAACATATTTTCATATTAAATAATTTGATTCGAGAAAAATTTCTCTCAACCCATTTAAAAAATATATATACGAAGTAATAAAATGCGTTATTAATGTGTAGGCGCAAATGCGTCACACGTAAAAAGTTGCGCTATAAATTCGGGATGATGATACTTAAAATATGGAACTCTATTTCTGTGAACGGAGCGAAGGCGGATAATATCTATGGTGGCACCAAAAAGACCACGGCTCAATCATCACCTTTGCTGTGTGTCATAATTTTGAATAAATATTTATAAGCAAAGATAGCTCAGCCGTTCATCTGTTTCGGCCCACTTGCCTCCAATTTATCGCACGGATAAATCTAAACGCGTGTCATGCGCGAAAGTATAGAGAGTGTGAAATCTGGCAACCTGCCAATTCACGCGTGTTTTTCATATAATATAAATCATTAACAAAAAATGCATATCTAAAAATAAAGTATGTTTACATTTCCGTACTCCAAACAGATATTTTAGTACCGATCTCAAATTTTAGCTGTAGATATTTAAAAATAATTATATTAAATTATAGGACACCCAAGAACGCCTCACACAAGAAGAAGATGCTAGAAATCAACTGTTCCAAGCTAAGAAGAAGCTTGAACAGGAGATCTCTGGGCTGAAGAAGGATGTCGAAGACTTGGAACTCTCCGTCCAGAAGTCTGAACAAGACAAGGCCACCAAAGATCACCAAATCCGCAATTTGAACGACGAAATTGCCCATCAAGATGAACTCATCAACAAGCTCAACAAAGAAAAGAAACTCCAAGGCGAATCCAACCAGAAGCAGTCCGAAGAGCTCCAAGCTTCCGAAGACAAGGTTAACCACCTTAACAAAGTCAAGGCTAAGCTCGAACAAACTCTCGATGAGCTCGAAGATTCTCTCGAGCGCGAAAAGAAGGTCCGCGGTGATGTTGAGAAGTCTAAGAGGAAGGTAGAAGGTGATCTGAAGCTTACCCAAGAAGCCGTCGCTGACCTCGAGCGCAACAAGAAAGAACTCGAACAAACCATCCAACGTAAAGACAAGGAAATCTCATCTTTGACCGCCAAGCTCGAGGACGAACAATCCTTGGTTTCCAAGCTCCAGAAGCAGATCAAGGAACTTCAAGCTCGCATCGAAGAGCTCGAAGAAGAGGTTGAATCTGAACGCCAGGCCCGCGCCAAGGCTGAGAAGCAACGTGCTGATTTGGCTCGTGAACTCGAAGAATTGGGTGAGCGTCTCGAGGAAGCTGGTGGTGCCACTTCTGCTCAAATCGAACTTAACAAGAAGAGAGAAGCTGAGCTCAGCAAACTTCGTCGTGATCTTGAAGAATCCAACATCCAACACGAGGGAACCCTCGCCAATCTCCGTAAGAAGCACAACGATGCCGTCGCCGAGATGGGTGAACAGGTTGACCAATTGAACAAACTGAAGGCCAAGTAAGTTCATTTATTTAAATACTATAAAAATTACTGAATATTAAAAATATACAAATATTTAATGTGCAACGCACAAATTCAGGGCTGAACACGATCGGGCATCTTGTTATAATGAATTGAATCAAACTCGAGGAGCTGTTGACCAACTCGCTCGCGAGAAGGTAACTTACCAGCCTTTTTGAAGGCTTGTGGTATCCAACAATTATTTCCTTAGTCCCGAGTTTATGTTGCACGTAACAAGCCGATGCCATGATACTTGGTTGATTGATCCTATAAAGTGGGTCTTGAATCCATTGTTGTTTGTTATATATTATTTCAGTGATCCTGTTCACAACAATTCCAATGTTATTAACACAAAAAACCGATAGGACACAAATGAATACATAAATCACCCATTTCAAATCTTATACATTTATCTCTTAGGGCTGAAAAGGAACGTGGCCAATACTTCGGTGAACTGAATGATCTGCGCGCTGGTATTGATCACCTGTCCAATGAAAAGGTACAATTTGTACTTATGCAAAACAACGCGAGCAGCTTTGGAATGCGCAGTCTACTTTTTCAGCTTATTTAATTTAGAAATTTCATCATCAACATTCAATCACATACCTATACACATTCACTTTTAACTAATCAACATTTAGTTTTTATTTTAATACAAATTCCATAATCCTTTATTCATATAGATGCCATATTAAAACATAGTAAATTTCTATTCATTAACTAATATATTTCCCGTAGATCACAGTAAAATAATGCTTTTATCGGCTTGAAATAGAAATTTAGTGGTTATCAAATGGCAGTGAAATTAAAACATATTTATGTAAATAGGCTGCTCAAGAAAAGATCGCCAAACAATTGCAACACACTCTGAATGAAGTTCAAGGAAAATTAGATGAAACTAACCGTACCCTCAACGACTTCGATGCTGCCAAGAAGAAGCTGTCAATTGAAAACTCTGATCTGCTCCGCCAATTAGAAGAAGCCGAATCTCAAGTGTCTCAGCTTTCCAAGATCAAGATTTCACTCACCACTCAGCTTGAAGATACCAAGAGATTGGCCGATGAAGAGGGCAGGGTATGTACATTTTAATAATCATTGTACATATAATCGTTATCTTTAATAATTAAAAAATGTTATATTATAGGAACGTGCTACCCTCCTTGGCAAATTCAGAAACTTGGAACACGACTTGGATAACATTCGCGAACAAGTTGAAGAAGAAGCTGAAGGCAAGGCTGACATCCAACGTCAACTCAGCAAAGCCAATGCTGAAGCTCAATTGTGGCGTGCCAAGTACGAATCTGAGGGAGTTGCTCGCTCTGAGGAACTTGAAGAAGCTAAACGTAAACTCCAAGCTCGTCTCGCCGAAGCCGAAGAAACCATCGAATCTCTCAACCAGAAATGTGTTGCACTCGAAAAGACCAAGCAACGTCTCGCCACCGAAGTCGAAGACTTGCAACTCGAGGTTGACCGTGCTACCGCCATTGCTAACGCCGCTGAGAAGAAACAGAAGGCCTTCGACAAGATCATTGGAGAATGGAAACTCAAGGTTGATGACTTGGCTGCTGAGCTTGATGCTAGCCAGAAAGAGTGCCGCAACTATTCCACCGAACTCTTCCGCCTTAAGGGTGCCTACGAAGAAGGCCAAGAACAACTTGAAGCCGTCCGTCGTGAAAACAAGAATCTTGCCGATGAAGTCAAGGATCTCCTTGATCAAATTGGCGAAGGTGGTCGCAACATTCATGAAATCGAAAAAGCAAGAAAGCGTTTGGAGGCTGAGAAGGATGAACTTCAAGCTGCTCTCGAAGAAGCTGAAGCTGCTTTGGAACAAGAAGAAAACAAAGTGCTTCGTTCTCAATTGGAGCTTTCTCAAGTTCGTCAAGAAATCGATCGCAGAATCCAAGAGAAGGAAGAAGAATTCGAAAACACCCGCAAGAACCACCAGAGAGCACTGGACTCAATGCAAGCTTCCCTCGAAGCCGAAGCCAAGGGTAAGGCTGAGGCCCTGCGCATGAAGAAGAAGTTGGAAGCTGACATCAATGAGCTTGAAATCGCTTTGGACCATGCCAACAAGGTAATTTATTTCAATAAAAAACAAAATGATTAAAATAGTACCTGTTGTACATCTGTGTTATTTAAATTTATTACAGGCTAATGCTGAGGCACAAAAGAACATCAAGCGCTACCAACAACAACTCAAGGATGTCCAAACCGCTCTCGAGGAAGAACAGCGTGCTCGCGATGATGCCAGGGAACAGCTTGGAATCTCAGAAAGACGCGCAAACGCTCTTCAAAACGAATTGGAAGAATCTCGCACTCTCTTGGAACAAGCCGACCGAGGTCGCCGCCAGGCCGAACAAGAATTGGGAGATGCTCACGAACAGCTTAACGAACTTTCAGCACAAAACGCTTCAGTTTCCGCTGCCAAGAGGAAATTGGAAGCTGAACTTCAAACCCTTCACTCTGATCTTGACGAGCTTCTGAACGAAGCCAAGAACTCAGAAGAGAAGGCAAAGAAGGCCATGATCGATGCTGCCAGGCTTGCCGACGAACTCAGAGCTGAACAAGACCATGCTCAGACACAAGAGAAACTCAGGAAAGCCCTGGAGACACAGATCAAGGAATTGCAGGTCAGGTTAGACGAGGCTGAAGCTAACGCTCTTAAGGGTGGAAAGAAGGCAATCCAGAAATTGGAACAACGCGTCAGAGAACTTGAAAATGAACTTGACGGCGAACAGAGGAGACACGCTGATGCTCAGAAGAATCTCCGCAAATCCGAGCGTCGCATCAAGGAATTGAGCTTCCAGGCCGAAGAAGACCGTAAGAACCACGAACGCATGCAAGACCTCGTCGATAAACTTCAACAGAAGATCAAGACATACAAGAGGCAGATTGAAGAAGCCGAAGAAATTGCCGCTCTTAACCTTGCCAAGTTCCGTAAGGCACAGCAAGAGTTGGAAGAAGCAGAAGAAAGGGCCGATCTTGCCGAACAGGCTATCAGCAAATTCCGCGCGAAGGGACGTGCAGGTTCAGCAGCCAGGGGAGCAAGTCCCGCGGTAAGTTAACTAACCATATCACATTTTCATAGGATAACACAACAATTAAAGTAGTTCTATAATAAAGTAAATGGAAAGATAGTAAAGGAAATGTGTTCGAAAAAAACTAATTAGTTTTTTTCGTTATTTAGCCATCCAAGCGCGGAGTTCTTGCGTTGGAGTAACCAATCAATATGTTGTAAGTTTATTATGAGAATAGTTTGTTTCGTGACAGTGAAAATATTTGAAAAGCACTCAGAACTGTGCTCACGAATAAAAAAAAACAAAACATTTATATATTTTTGTGGAAGAAAATATATCAAATTTATTATTTTATGTAATTAATGCGTGAAAACGAATGTTCTTAAGATTCCCATATTGACAATCATGATATTCCCGTTTATCCAAGCATGTGTGAATGAAAAAATTCGTCGATTTGAAGCGTGCTGGTTATAATAATATTTAATGAGCTATTTTCCTTATTAAACTAATGATACTATTGTTTTAATTCCAGCCTACCCGACCAACAGCGCGTCCCCATCTGGACGGCATGGCATTTCCACCCAGGTTCGACCTGAATCCTGAACTTGACTTCTAAGAAACTACCATCATTTTTATTTATTTATTCATCAATATCACTGTGGCATTGTACAGAACATATCAAATAATAATTTTAAAATATATAAAAAAAAACCTCGAACCCGTATAACCCAAACGAAACTGTATGAGAAAATTTTATGAAGAATGCCTGCGATACAGATCTTGTCGAACGGTTATTTAATATAATTTTATTATTATTACTTATTTATATACAATTTATTATTTTATAATTATTTTTTTTTCTGTTAAAACCTAAACGTATTTAACACACGAACAAAACGTGAAGATATATGTGCAAAAATCTGGAAAACAAACAATAATTCCAAAATAAGTGGTGACGGCATGGGCTCTAAGCTGACCAAAGAGACACACCTAACACCTAACCTAATTCTTGGATGCTCTTGTCTCCCAATTATTTGTAATTAATTTGTATTCTCAATTTATGCATATATCACCTACATTGTAAACGTGGCTTCTTTCACGCAATAAATAAGTTGATATCGTTATCTAAATCTGTGTTTTTATTTTCCCTTTTTACCGTAAGGGTAATATTTTCAAATAGTCAATATTGTATTGAATTTATTAATCGAAAATTAAAAAAAACTGATATAATATACATAGCGACTTTTCTTACTGGCAATACCAAACATGACAATTTGACAGATAACCTAAGATTGTTAATAATGAAAAGTTATGTCTTTCTAATTGTAGCGCTAATATTTGTAGAGCACAACTTAAAATGTAACTGTGAAGTGGTTTGTAAAGGTGTCAGAGCAAATGTAAAAATAGAAGCTCTAAATCAAGGATATCACAGGTATTTTTTTGTCAGAGAGATATATTTTTAATCATCATTGATGCCCAACTTATATTCAGGGATTTGAAATACATAATTAAATTTGATGGACGTAGTGAGGTTGATTTGTGGCCTGAAGGCGTCTGCAAAATGTCCTTGCAACAGCATTTACCGAGAGGTGCTTTTGTTAGTCCCGACGAACTGAGTGATTTGAGAAGATTAAAGAAGGTTATATATTTTTTTTAATGTGTGCATGTAATGCAATGTATATTTTATATTAAATTGGCATTGATATCTAGCTTTCAGCGTGTCAATTTGGTGAAACTGAAACCGAAAAACCAGCACATATGTCTTCGCCGATGAGAACGTATATATATCCACCGTTGAATTCATCACATATATCCATAACAATACCGATCCATCTAAGATATCATAAAGCCAAAGAGAAAGGAGGGTAAGTGTTGAATATATAGCTCCCTTAGAGATATGGATAAAAAAATTATATATTTAGTTATGAGAAAGTGACAGTAAAGCATCCGTGGATATTGCTTCGATGTCCATCAAATGTTTTTAAAAAATGCCAACCTACAGAAACAATATCGGCTCCGTGTGGACCATGCTCTCTAAACAAATGTCAGTGGCATAATATAACTGTTATTCCTGTAAGTCCCTTCTCTTTTTTTTTATTAAAATTCTCCCGTACATTTTAATATAGCCTAAATATTTTGTACAGGGAAACAGGCCGGTTGAACTTCCCGTTCCGGTGGGAAATTTGGACATGATACCAATTATAACAATAGGTACTCTATTGGCTACATTTGGTGGATGTCTTTATATTTTCATGGGTATATCATCGATTAGAGAAGTATACAACCCTGGCGGTATTTAAAAACTGATTGATCGTCTAGTCACTTGATAAATGTGTATTTATTTTATTATGAATAAAATAGTGGTATATTTGTTTCCAACTAAGAAAACTAGTCAGTATACATTTTAGATACCGAGCTAACTAATACACAGTGTCTCTGTTTTAACTAAGACAAACTAAATTATGGGTAAGAGGAATGTTAAAGTGTACATTTACCGCCAAATCTGCTTTATTCATTTGTTTTCATTTTGAATGTAGAAAATATTACTTGTATGTATAATTGTAATTAACCTAAAGACTGACATTTTATCAGATTTATAAAATTGTAATATTAAATAAATTATTGCACTGCATCTTGTTTTTATTATGCTAAACTAAATACACATATCTTTAAGCAAATGAATGAATATTTATTTTACTTCAACAAATGATGGTAGAATTCAAATGTAGATTGATATTCTTAAACAATTGACATTATATAAAAAAATCTTGGTACATAGTGTTTGTGATTGTGAAAATATACTGTTAGTCTCTATATTCTCTATATAATAACAAACTTGGTTTCTACTATTTTTTAAAAATCAAGCTCTTACTCATAAGATAAAAAATATTTTAATTTGATTATAAAGCATATCAAATAAAATTCTAAGCATTTGTTTTGTAGGAAATCATTTTTATTACATATATCATCATACAATATTAAAACTAATGTAATAAATATTCTTTGGTATATATTTCAATATACATAAAAAATTCAGATAGAGTATGATAATTAAATGAAAAATTTGTTTTATTAGAACAAACAATTGATTCATTATCAATATAATTGTTTTGTTTGTTTATGAAACACAATTGTTTATGAAGATTTAATTACATACATACATATAAAATCTAAAAATTAAAAATAAAGTAAATTCACTTTGTATCACAGATACTTAATTTTACATTTATTTTGTAAAATTTTAATGTAACAATGATATAAAAAATGTATGGAATTAATTTGACTCGTCAAAAGCGACCCAATACTGGATATTATAATAAAAAATTTAAAATTTCACAACTTTGGCATCAATATGATCATTACATATTGTTTCAATTGATGGGCTCAGAATTTGGCAATTTCTTTTGTACGATTGCTGTCATCATTTTTTTCTGTAAGTGAAAAGTTTGATATTTAATAGTATTTATTAAATGATAATCACCTTATCATGATATCTTACCAAGGTCATTTTTCTTTAAATAATCTGGGTCATTCCACGGTTGTTCTTCACTAGTTCCAAAGAATAGGAAGAATAAATTGAATAGGAAATAAATTCCTGCAGACAGGAAAAAGATTGGTCTCCAAGCTTCGGCTTCTTTTTCATGCTACAATTATTTTTTTAACTTAATACAAATATAAAAGATTCAACCATCGACATTTTGTAAAATGAAATTACCTCTTCATCTAATAAGAAACCAACTGATAGAGGTGCAATAATTGATAGTATATTTGCAGCGCCATTTGTCAATCCCATTAAAATTCCGGCAAAGTTTGATGCTATATCAATATGATTTACCTAAACATATGAATATATTAAGAATGCTTTATAAGTAATTTCTAATAATTGATTTATTTATAATTATACCTGGAATCCTACATAATGTCCAGCATTTAGACCCACTGTTACGGTTAAAAGACTTACAGCTACAACTAGATCAGCCGGAGCATATGAAAGACCAATTAACGCTAAGCCCGGTCCCCAATGTCCTATAATTTGAAATGTTATATTACTAAAAATTCACCGATTTCCGAATTCAACTTTTTTTAATTACCGATAGTGTTGGCAATTTTCCTGGCCGTTGTGACTGTTACAATTTTGTTGTTAATTGCATAATCCGAAGCAAAACTGAACACAAAACTCAGAATCCACATGGCGAGATAAGGAATAGCAGAAAGAAGACCATTCTAAATGTCAAAATAATACTTATCAAACATTTGTAATGATTGTATATTCTAAATATTGTCATGATGTACTCACACTCTTAATGTCGACATCCAATACCAAATTCATAAACGATGGCATCTCAGTCAAGAGCATCCAAAAGCCCCAATTTTGACCACAATGTGCTATGAGTAAAGCCCAGAACGGAAGACTTGTAAAGATTGCTCTCCATGGTGTTGGATAGGTCTACAATTTGAAATTCCAATTATCAATAGAGCAAACAATATAATATTTTTGAATGAAACCTTTTTCTCTCCGGCTTGTCCTAGGGATGTTTGTATATATAGCTTTTCTTCTTCTGAAATTATCTTCGATGTAGCTGGACTGTCTGCTCCGAAAACAAACCAGATTACGGCCCAAATAATAGCTGCAACACCCATGGTGTAAAATACTGAAGGCCAACCCCAAGCACTGCCGCTTAGTACTCCAGATAAAGGTAAAGCCACTACAGTGCCAAACTGTGCACCTGTTGATTAAAAAGTATTTTAAATTGCATGCAAAGTATATGAATTATATATTATTTACCTGCATACACATAAGTGCTAAGACGGCCTCTTTCTGAAGGTGGAGCCCATTTTCCTAAGAGTGCATGAGTAGAAGGGTAAAAGAATCCTTGGAACAGACCCTCCAAAACACGACAGGCGCATACCGCACCCCATCCTCCCTTTAATAAATATTATTATCACAGCAAGAGGGTATAAATTGTTTCAAAATAATTAACAATACTAACAGATGTTGCTGCAATAGGAACGAGACAAGAGAGTATAGCATTAGCTGTCAGTGATAAAACCAGCAGGTTTTTTCCTCCGAATTTTTCAGCAAGCACACCGGCTGGAACTTGTGATACAACATATCCCCAGAAGAATGAACTCAAAATTAGATCTTGTGTTGTCTTGTTCCATTCAAATGTCTGAAAATGTACAACGTATCTTACAATTCATTGAAACTGTGTATAGTTAGTTGACTGTGCAATATAACTTACAGTTACATCCGAAGATGATCCATTAGGATCACACATAGCAACAATACCAACACTCATACTGACTCTTATACCATAAGCCACCACTAAGCCCAAAAATATTAAAAACGCTTGCAGATGCCTCGTTCCCATACAACTACCTGTAATATATGGAAAAATATTAATAATACAAAACAGACACAGTGAAGAGAGACTCAATGAGACTCAAATCAGGAAAGTGGTTCAATCATGGAAGAAAATTATAGAGTAACACGGCATCTATTTCGTTGTGTGTCATCAAATCCACTAGACAGATAATTTGATTTGATGATTATTATAGTCGGTGCATTTCCACACTTTGTAATTTACTATTTTGATTAACTGTATTTGGAGTAAAGCCTGGATGAGTTTCTGCATTTGTTTTTAACTATGAATAGGAAAACAACAATAAATATGATAAAAATGCACTCCATGCTTAAGTTGATAGTAGTGTTTTTATCGCAAATTTTACTTTAAAAGTGAACTGTTTTAAATAAGTATCACATATCGACGGCTTAATCCGCAAACGTGATAACTATTTTTAGTGTTTAGTCGATACCACCGATATATTAGCAGGCCACACAATATGATGGCGGAACAAGCTGGCGAGTCTGAATGAGAAAAAACTAATTTCGTGTGAATTTTCGATAGAGATGTAAAAATCAATATGTATAAACACTGTTAAGCACCTTGATTACAGTGTCTCCTCACTCAGACTCGTCTGCTTGGTCCGCCATATTGATATTTATATATGCAGCTGTATATCGGTTTTATTAATAGGTATTCCATAAATGCAGCATGTTTAAATCTTGATGTAGTATAACGCCGTTATATATTCAATTTTTGAAAAAAGTGAAGCTACCGCGTTTGCATATTAGGCCTTTAATATAATAAGTGTTGTGTTATCATTTTAGAAATATTAATAAACGTGACCAAAGTAAATTATATATTATATACAACCGGCCATTCGATCGTTGAATTACAATTTATCAGTTGTTTGAGTTAAACGTGCAGGTTTACTATATTTTTAGTATAAAAGCCACTTAACTTTGTTAATCAATGACATTGCATTGTCACTCTATCAATATGATTCAGATAATGAAAACTAAAAAGTCGGTAAATAAATACTCGACACAGTGACCGCAATATTCATATTATTATTAAATTAGATGAAAAGCGTTTGTTTTATTTTTTCCCCATCGTGAATCGCATGAAAAAGAATATATTTCAATATAAATAATAACACTCACGTGTATGTAAGTTATGAATGAATGTTTATTATAAATATGTCGTGGACAATTACACCTGGTAATAATGTCCACCTGACTAATTTAAATCTTAAAACACTGATCACGTATTCAATAGTTTTATATTTTCATTGTCAAAGTATTATTGTGCAGTCCTTCGAAATACTATTTATAATGTCGTATTGTTTATTAATCAATCGATCATTTCCTCATGACACATTCACTATAATATAATATGAAAACATTCAATTATTTCTCTGTCCAATATACAGGGTGGAGTTGAATTCATTGAGAATATTTTAGGGGGTGGTATATCGCAAAAATATTTGTATTTGACAGACACAACACATACGCGATAGTCAATATGGCGGCCCATACTCGAATATTTAATTTTTTTTTGATAGCCTAATATTTTCAGATAGTTCAAGTCCATTCTGTACAAATAATTTGACTAGTTAATTGAAAAAATAATAATCTATAGGTTTTGTTTATTGAACATTTAATTTAATTGATTTATTATTAATATTGTAATTATGCTCGTTATACTTTCACTGTATATAATCTCGATCCATGCACTCGCCCTTACTATACTTTGTTTCATGAATGTGTAGAGTAAAGGTGAGGTTACTCACTAAAAGCTGTAATTGGTCACACCTCACACAGCAAAAAAATGTTAAATACCACCAATCACAGCCGTTTGTGGTAATTTGTAGTGTAGAAGCCTGAAATTTACTCTACACATTCATAAAACAAACTCTACCAAAATAGCGACTTAAAATAACATACTTGATATGGTGAGGTTACACTTTGTTTCTTATACCAAACTTTAGGCATGTACAGAGTCAAACTAAGTTACGGTAAACGGTTGTGATCGGTCATTTAGTATCATAATATGAAGTGATCGTGTCGAGATGTGACCAATTATGGAAGCTTATTAGTAATTTGGCCTCTTAACATAATTATATGCATATTTTTTATAGCAAATGTCGAAATTTAGACATGCTCATAGGGGAGGTTATTTACCAACGACTGTGATTGGTCATGAATGTAATCACAGCCGTTTGTGGTTATTTTATTGTGTTTAAAGTTTGATAATTGTTCCACATCGTTCCATATTTATTACTTATAGACAAACAACTGTATCATCATTTGAAGGATTCTTTGTTCGAATATTTATTCAACGGTGTGTTGTTAAAACGCAAATTAGTATTTTTTTCCGAAGAAAATTGAACATGTGCAACGAACAAGGCGTTACTGATTTTGTAAATACACTTTTTTTTTTAATTCTTCTCGGAATGTTTTCTTTGTGTCTCAGACAAAAACAAACGGTGTGACTAAATAAATTATAAAAGATTGTCACCTGCTTTATTCCGATAATCGGACGACCTTTCAGTGCATCAAGGATCATTTTTATAAGATCGTGAAAGCGATTTTGACAAAAAAATGAACTAGTCTATTTGTTGATACGGTCGAGAACACAAACACTTCAAGTTGAAGTTTTGACACAGATTCTGCGATAACCCATATTGTATTTTATCACAGGTGTTGAACAAAATCACGTATTATCAATTATACAGGTGCCGATAATAATTTAAAAGACGTCAAAAATATGGGAGACAAACCAAACTTGTCACTTGTCGATATTTCTAATAATATGATAAAGTGCATCATTAAAAGTTGCTTCATATATTCAACAACAAATAATATGTCAATATGTAAACAATTTACATGATCATGAGGATGTTTTTGTTTGTTGCAGGTGACCACAGTCCGCGTATATGTATAATATGCGCATGTTAACAATACGCATGACACTTATATAGATATAAGTTGAATGTGACTGATAAAATTACGAAAATTTAATTATTGTAATAAATGAATGTTAATGACCTAATTTAGTATAACTTTACTACTCGCTTTATTTGACTTTTTTATAATAACTTTGATGTTATAATACTCAAATATGTGGTTATGGACTTTGGTGTATAACGTTTATTTTTTTTTACATTTCTTAAAATACATATATTGTACGTATAATATTTTCGAAATTGATATGAATAAAAAAGGAGAAAATTTAACACGACAATATTTGCATTAAATAAATAATATTTATATATTTTTTTATAAATGTAATTAATTTTGTTAATTATTAATAATGTTAACAACAATTGAAACCGGTATTTGCACTTCCGCTCCCTAGCTGTGCTTATAAAGCTCTTTTTAAGGTTATGTTAGGTTAGGTTAGGTTATTATCAATTAGCGGATAAAAAAATATGTATATTTATATTAAATTTCCCTCATAATTACAAGCGATGTGTACAAAAAACCGACCCCTAAAAAAATTATGTAATTACTATTTAGATAAGCCCCCTACCATGTTTTCATATATTAGCCATCGCTAATATCGGAATAATGTAAAAAAACAGACCACTATAAAGGACTTTAGTATTACTTCTATTCTATAATCCGGAAATATTTTGATTATCGAATGTTTTTCAATCTATTTGATATCAATTTGTTTTTTTTTTAAATTTCATTCAATATAAATCGATTTTCAGGAACTAGTTTATTGTGCAATGCATTTGCTTTGACCTGGTCAGATAACAATGTCTAATAATACAAATAAAATGTCATATTTATTTATTAAATTTCAAAATGTGGTGTTATCAAAGGCGATGCGATGTAGAAATTAGGTGTGATAATTGTGGGAAATAGTGATGGTGGCACAGTTAATCTGCAGTGTTATGTGACAGTACTTAGTTAATTAGTTTGGTTGTTATTGGGTGATTAAATAACAATATCCGGATATAACCAGAGTGGATGTGTTTAAATAGCTAGATCTGTTGACCCGCGCTGTCATCGTTATAAGAAATAGATCACTATTCGACGCCTGATTGACACAATTATCTAACTACTAAATATTGAGATAAATATGCACTCTCACACGTGATGATCTTAGCTAATTGTAACCCAAGTTGTAACCATGTTAAGTAATGGATTCCAAGGCATACGTCACCGAAAATACTTTATAGGCCAGACGCTCTAACATTGTGTTTCGAAAAAATGAACAGCGCCCGGCAGAATTTATAAAATTATAATTTATTAAATATGGATAATATAAATATATACATTTTAGTTATACTTGAATTTTAAAATAAAATGTTCATATACTTTTATTTATGAGTACAAATTAGCAAGGTTAATTACATTTTACTGCGTTTTTGTAGATAATTCATAGATATTTTTTCAAAACACAATATTACGCCGTTAGGACAATATTAGAGTTACTTAGCTTCACTTATGATCGGTTTTTTGTTAGTTAATGCCTCGTCTGAGCCTCGAACGAGGCACTAATTAACAAAAAACCGATCAAAAGTACAGCAAAGCAACTCTATTACCGTCTTTGCGGTGTACGTCTTTGCGGCGACGCACGACTAAGAATCCCAAGCTTTACAAACTGAATGTGAATATAATATAAGCTTATTCATATTTGATTACTTTCACACATTATATTCATGAATGAATGCAATATATTATTCCAAACAAAGGTCGTATATACATATATATATCGAGAAAAATATTTCGTATCCATACAGGACATTTTATAGATATTCGTATATTAATTTGAAAATAATTACAATTTTAAGGTAACTTAGGTTTAAAATTTTTAGTACACACGTTTGTAGAGGAAATTCCCAACTTTCCACACGCTCAGAGGCAAATTAACTTAATAATCTAGCGGTTATAATTATTTTATTTAAGTTAATTCAATTATTATATGCAGTACAGTCTGGTTATTTAAAACAGAATGTTTATTTACCTATGCATAAATAATTTATTTTGAATGCATAAAATATTTAATTTCATTTTAAAAAAATAAGGCTTTTCAAAAACAGAACACGAAATCCGTTCGCGGCGAACGGTCAACTGGTTGTGCTAGTATATTATTTTTTGTTGATATTGTTTTAAAAATTCTATTGAATACCGAAAAAGTGAGGAATTCAGAAGATATTTTTCTCTGCTTAATTTTAAGGGGTGGTAAAGTATCGCAAATATAAGCGAAAAAAATAGACACAATACACGTAACAGTCACTACTGAGTAGTTCACAGAAACAGCTGACTCGATTCCACAAAACTAAACCCCCTAAAATATTCTCAGTTAATTCAAGTCCATCTTGTATCAACCTTTTTTTCTAAACCAACGTAATTGGCTGTAAGGTTGCGGTGTATGTGAATAAATTAATATATTATGAAAGTGCAATTTGACGACAAACAACGCGTCTTTTTTTTTTAAAAAATACCTTTAATTTAGTTTAGATTAATGCGGTAACTCACTTGGTTTATCGGCAACTTGTAGTTGTGTTTTTTCAGCGGAGGGCCCGAGCCCTGCCTCCTTGGTGTCCATATGTTTGTCCATTTATTTATATGTATGTATGTTGTAATTTAAATATAAATTCAGTCCGATCCGGAAGACAGGCCGGCTCTATATTTAGTGACCATGTGTTGTATTTTATATATATATATATATATATATATATATTAGTTATAAGAGCAATGAGGAGCAAGCTTGTCTACTTGTGATGAGATCCAGCAACAGACTGAAGCATACAACAACCGCTGCACTGCTTATTTAATAACACGCATACTATAATAAACTATCTACTATTATTTATACATACATTAAATATCCCATATCAAGCACAAGCTCCTCTTATCACTTCCCATATCCTTCATCTCCTTAGTACTTTACAGTGCCTACAACAAAATCACACAAATCCGCCGCCAAATGCCATTTTGCTCCCTTGTAATGCAACTTTTCGGCACTTATGCCATATTAAAATCCACATTTTTGGTCTTTTCAGATAGATTTGGACTCTATTTATTAATGACAACTTAACAAAAAATCAAAGAAAGAATGTTAACTCCCGTAAGATATTATCCCGACATGATATTTCATAGATGTGTGTGCTTTTGTTACTACAATACATACTATAAAGGTGAACTAAACAATTAGGACAAATAAACAACTAAGTAAATCAATCGATGACGACTTAAACTTTGCTAAGGTCTGAAAATAAATATCATACCTAATTGGGTTCAAAGGCGTGAGGTTTTTTTATCGTTTTGATTCTGAGAGAATTATTTTCATGATAAAACATAATGTTAGTAGAAATATTTATAGGGGCTGTAAGATATGGATTTTTTTTAATAATTCTTATTTGGAAAAAAATCACCAACAATATGATATTAAATTAAAAATTACTTTGTACATACATAATAACTTATTATGTATTTACAAAGTGGCTTTCATTTAATGTCTCAAGTCAAAATCCCAAGTAAATTTTTTTTAGTATGTATTTTTTTAGTATGTAAATTGGTGTCGACAACAGTCATTTGTTAACATAATTGATGAGAAAATCATTGAGGGACTGGGGAATAAGAAGAATAAGGGCTTCTTATTGCAGGCCATGAATAAATATCATGATGGCGGACCGAGTAGACGAGTTTGACTGAGGCAACACTGTAATCAAGGTGCTTAAACAACAGTAATGGAGAGCGATGAATACCTCTATCGGGAATTCACATTAAACAATTAGTTTACTGTCTCACTCAGACTCGTCTGTTTGGTCCGTCATCTTGATATTTATACATCCAGTTGTATGGCCTGCTAATATATACATTATGGGCGTTTACCTATTACCAAAAAAAGCAATAATTCATTATATTAAAGATAGAAATCTTTTCTTGATTATCTCGAAACTGACTTTTTTGACAAATTTTGGTATTTTATACACAACAACGTGTTAATTAATCATAACTATTACTAGTTACACAGGTCACCGAATTAAAAATCAGTATTTTCCTTGCAGTAGAGCAAATCAGAGTAAACCTGGATCAAGACGATCGATCGGGATTTTATTAATATTATTCCCGATCTCCCAGTCGTAATAACTGATCAAATCTTTGGGATTTGAACCCATGACTACAGTATTTGTAGCCACACTCCTTATCCCCTGAGCTATTACTATGATTTAAAAAAATATAAAAATTTAATAAAATAATGGTAAATAATGGTACTATTTAATTCTTATCTTCTCAAGATGCTAATTTTCGAGGAAGAACTGCGCTTTATTTTTTATTTTTATACGGCAGATATCAAACTTTATTTCTAGATTGATCACAATATTGTAGATTATATAACGATCATTATCAATCGCAACCGTTTGCGGTAAGATAGTTTATCTCTACGTTTTTTTTTCGGAAGATGTTTTAACAAATTTTGTGATCTTATTTAACTATTATAGTTAAACAAATGAAAAGTGACTGCTTTACTTTACGTTTTAGTACCAACGATATTTATTTTCTTATAATATTGTTATTGTTAAATAAAATCCTCGATATCATTCTGTAAATCTTCACCGTTCCATGTAAATTATGACAAAAACATTAAATTAATCATTCAACAAACAATTCATAACAACAAATATGTAAGCAAAAAAGATACTCACTGTTGATATGTTTACAAACCATATATAATTATGATAAATGTGCCAATATTATTTACCATCAATATAATTGTATAATTATTATAGTCTCTTTACTTATATTATTACCACATGTAGGGGGCGGAAGTGCAAGGTTTCAATTGTTAAATGATATTCTAAATTAATTTATTTGATATATTATGAAGATTTATAATTTTTTTATGTAGGTAAATGTCATAGTAAGAGTAATCAAATCAAATAAATTAATTATTTTGCTTGTACGTGTAACACCGGGTTAACAATTGAAACGGGTATTTGCACTTCTGCCCCCCTAGGTTTGTTTAAATTACTGCAAAAATATTGTAGATGATTAAATTCAAATTTGGTTGGGAATATATTTTTTTTGGTATTCATTTTTTTATAAATATACTTAAATATAGGTAGTGAAACATCTTATAAAGCATGATCGATACCACCGATATATTAGCAGACCATACAAATATAAAGATGGCGGACCAAGAAGACGAGTCTGAGCGACACCACCGATATTAGAAGGCCGGACAAGTGGATGATAAATATTTAACAGAGGTAATACTAATTATCTCGTTCAGACTCGTCTGTTTAGTCCTCCATCTTGATATTTATACATGCAGTTGTAAGGCCTGCTAATATATCTGTGGTATCGGTAAAATTCGTACAAGAATCTCACTCTTTTTAAGCGAAACAATTTTTATTAAAACGCTGACCTTTGACTTTTTTTCTTCTTCGGGGATTTTTGATTTTTGATTTGAAGAGTTGTTCTCTATTATTTTTTTATTAAATTGGAGGAAAATAACTATTTTTTGTATATTCACTAATAAAATGCTGTGACTGCCATAATTCTTAGATCAATAATTTGTAACCTATTTTATAACTCGGGCAATCGTTTTGAGGGTGACCATAATTTAATATATTTTTAAACTGCATATTTTTCACATAATATCCGTGTGCAGTGTTTGATATTATATCAATTTTATTTCATTGTTAAATATTTCTACACAAATATTCAATATACAATTTGATTGATTAAAATTTGTTTGTCTTTTGCAAACGAAAATACACCACCTTGAAAATAATCATCGTTGCATAGAGAGATGATTTTATTTTGGATGTATGTATTGAAATAATCATTTATTTCTATCATTTTGTCATCAGTAGATAATATTAATTAAATTTGTTTTCGCCAGAGATAAGCTGAGAAGAATTCTCAATTACATCGTAGACATTCAATATGAATTAAACACACATTTTTATTTGATATCACACGATATTCACGTAAATTATTATTATTGAAAAATTCTAAATATCAATTGTCAACGTTATCAGATTGTACTGGATATATCTGATTGTAATTAAATAATATTGAATGAAGTTTGAATGATATTTAATTTTATTCGTAGAATACACGCCGAGAAAGTTAATTGAATCGGTCAAAATCCTTGTATTTTAATATTACGAATTTCAATCACGTAAACTTGTCCTCAGTTCCTCACAGTCCTTATTTAGACTAGTAACCTTACAGTTAAATAAAAATAAACAACACTCAATGATAAAATATGGAGGTACTTTGTTATAATTGGTTAAATTATAATATGTAGTACTTTTTTTTGGGAGGCAATTAGTAAATTTATAAGCTATATTTAGATTAGATTAGTTATTAAACAACTGACCTTACTCATGAAAATGTGATTTAGTTATCATCAAACCTCGGCCAAGAAGGTGAAAAAACAGGTTTTCAATTGCTCACAATTGTAGAGCACTGCATGGCTAACATTTTTATTATATTTCTTTTAAGTTTGTCCCATGAACACATTAATTGATGTATGATAATAGTAGATGTATATCATATAACGTTTTTTGTAAATTTCTTCTTTTTTTTAAAGGTAATCTTTGCAGAGCTCGAATACTTCAAAGCATTTAATTACACCCACTTGTACCTACTAAGTTTGGATGATATGACATATTTTGTATATTAAGTGAAAGCCAAACCTTACATTTTTATAATATTGCTTTATTATGTGGTGAAATATATAATTCATAATGAAAATAATAATGTAATAATCAAATAATAAATTAATATTTTAAAGGAAATCATTGCAGAGCTCGAATAATCAAAGTACTTCATCACATCCATTTGGACCAGGTCTGTTTATCATGTAACATATGTGATATATAAATAGCTTGGTTTTTTCAAGATCAATATCATGTTTGATTAATTTTATTCAATAGTTATTTAAAAAAATATTTGTAAAAAGGTGTTATAATAATATAATGAGAATATTCACGGTCAATTGAGATTGCAAACCTTTGTTATGTTAAATCTCGTGTATTCACACAAATTACTCACATTTCATTCATTGCTATAAATCCAAATCAATGTTAAAAGATAATGTGAACATGTAATAAATCATTTTATGATGATAACACCAATAAATATTTCGACGATGAATCTCAATCACATTTATCACAAGATAATTTATTTTATCGGAAGGGGTTTTACCGCAAATCGTATCAACGATAATAATATCCAATTATAAGACTAGTAATTAGGTTTTATTGTCTCTTGAAAAAATATATAAAAAAAATCTTATTACTAAATTGTTAAGCGTTACATATAAACTATAAATTGATTAAATCACATGCTGAAAGGACACAATAATAATAATCTACGATACACGATTATCATGTTATATCAATATTACAAATGAGAAATTTGTGATTTAATCATCGTCATTTCACACAGCCATTATCAAAATAGAATAAATACAGATTTTTTTTTCAAACATCAACACACATTCATATCACAGCGAGCTCCTTAATTATTTTATTGTATTTAGAAAATCAATTTCTAACCATGAAAATTATACACAGTCAACGTAATGTTTCCTATACATGTAATTTAAAAATAAATTAATAAATTGGCATTTTGTTCAAATAGTCTAAAAGCAACGGTATTCACAAATCACATATAATCTTTAAATCCTCCCACTGGGTGATTTTGCATAAATAAATAACAGAAAACATAATATTTATCTTCTGATTAATACTGATTCCACCTGTTTTGTTAGAAAACAGGATGTCAAATTTCACTCCGGCTTGTCATCGACTTGTGATTCAACACTGTCTTCAATATTGTCACCGGCTGAAGAAATATTATATCATTAGTTGATGTTTAAATGAGGTGAATTTGTTGATTAGTGTGATACTTACAGTTTCTATTTCTAATGAAACATGGTTCATTCCATGGAGCTGTTTCGGCTGAACTGAATAAAACAAATATGAGATTGGTAAAGAAGAGCATTCCGGCAGCAATCATAAATACAATCCTCCAAAGTGATGGATCTTCCTAAAAATGCAATGTAGAAAAATGTTAATAATAGTTTTTATATCAATTATAGTTTCTAAGCGAACTCACCGCATCGGTCAATATAAATCCAGCTGTAATTGGTGTCATGATTGAAATGAGTGTTGCAAAGAAGCAGCTCAAACTCATGAGTGTGCCGGCAAAATTGGGTGAAATGTCAATCAATGTTATCTGAAAATTTTGATTATTATTATTTAAATGAAACTGGAACAAATTTCAATTGCAAAACTTACATTAAAGCCAACGCAAGTGCCAGAAAGTGATCCGATGGTGATGATCATTGTGACAACGGCCAGAGGAACATTAGTTCCAGGAACATATGATAATATTATGAGACCCACCGCAGGAATCCAAGTACCTGTTTACAAAACAAAGCACATATTTAAATAGATAATACATTCACAACACTAAATTCAGTTGTTCAAATATTTACCTATGGTGTTTACTATTTTTCTCGATGTTGTTATAGAACATTTTTCTTTACCGATAACATAATCTGACGAGTAGCTGAACAGGAAACTCATTGCCCACCAGGCGACATATGGGAGAGCCGATAATATACCATTCTGCAAGTAAATATAAGATTAAGTTGACAGTATAAATATTGAATTTGTAATAATTTACCTCTAAAATATCAGCTTTCAAAATGGTATGAATATATGATGGGATTTCAGCGAGAAGAGTCACATATCCCCAAAAGAAACCAATATGAGCTATAATAGTTGCCCACACTGGAATACTTGTCAAAATTGATCTCCACGGAACCCTCATAGACTAAAATAAGACATTTTTAATTAAGTATTTGCTTGAAATCAATTTGATGTTAATATTTTACCTCACTGAAATCTTCTTGTCCAAGTGAAGCTTGTATGTAAAGCTTTTCTTCAATTGAGATTGTTTTGTGTTGGGATGGACTGTCTGAACAGAACAGTTGCATGATTCCAGCGAACACCATACTGATGAAGCCCATCGTGTAGAAGATAGCTGGCCATCCATAACTACTGCATGCAATGAAACCACATGCAAACATGGAGACCACAGTTCCAAATTGAGCACCTACAATGACAAGATTGTTATAAATACACAATGTATCATAAATGTATAGATAATAGTGACCTACCTCCATACACATAAGTTGAAAATCTTGATCTTTCATTGACTGGAGCCCACTTTCCTAAGAAGGTTGCTAGTCCTGGTAAAAAGGCAGCTTGAGCTAATCCTTGAATAACTCTACAAGCACAAACAGCTTGCCAACCACCCTGGAAAAATTAAATAAATAAATTTATATATTACTAATGCAAGTTGCCCACAGATGGCACTAATATTTCAATGATAAAAACATTAAAATATCAAAGAACCTTCACATAGTTTTGGTGAATTTGGGTTTGATTCAAATTAATTCATTTACGAGTATTAAAATGGTGATTTTTTTCTGCACCAGATATGTACATATATATATTTAAATCTTTTTTGTATTTTATAAATGACCTAGTCAATGCTCAATATGGACATTCTTTTGAAATCAATGCTTTATTTCGACTGTCATTCATGTTATTATTCAGGTTTTTGTATAGTTTCGTAAAATATGTACCAACCAATAAAATGGGGGCGGATTAATTATATGTTAGTCATTGAATTTAATGTGTATCGATTGCGTATTCAAATTGATCAGGTTTAATTTGTTTAGCTTCAGGCAATTAGGCTGCTTTATAATTATGTAGTTAACAAAACGTCATTTGGTCGGTATATTGCAAATGAAATAGGCAATGGCCTTTGTGCATAGTAATAATAGTTGTGATTATTTCTAAATGAGCAATGTCACGATCGTGATACGATATGAAGAAGGCCTTTTAACCGAAAAGAAGTGGGTCGTGTAATATTACAAGGCTGTAAATGGTTTGCTTACAAGATAGTGCAATATTTCAACTGCTACAGCGTATAATATCGTAAGTGCAAAAAAAGTCTGGAACTGAGCCACATATTGTATGTATGAAATGTATGAAACGTCAAAAAAATGATGATTTTCAATCGTTATTTAACCTATTAAATGGGACTTTTTTGAAATAGCAAAATAGTCCTATTTGACCGGCAGCTAATATAGATTCATCTATTATCCATAACACATTTAATGTCTATGAAAATAGAAGGTATTTAATCGTAAACTATTATATGTTATATATAATAATTAAACCGTGAGTGACACGTGATTACCAGATTGAATATGTGGCCTAGTTACAAAAAGACTTAAGAGCATACAGATTTTTTTGCACTTACGATATTATACGCTGGAATAGTCGATTTAAAAGATCAATAATACGACCTTTGAGGTTAACGATCGCCCAAGACGTGTGGCCTTAAGCAGTACTTTTATTACCAAAAGCATCTGCATTTTATGATATTTCCGGAACGAATTTATAAGATCGATCAAATGCCAGCGACTGCCAAGGTTTATCGGCGGCCAATTCCAGCATTGTTGAATGTAGACCTTCACAAAACGTTATTTACACCGCAAAATAATGATATATACACTTCCTGATTATGATAATAGTTCACTCACCGCATGAGCAGACCAGGGCAACAACACTGAAGAGAAACCGTTCACAAAAGTGGCCACAACCAGCAATCTTTTGCCTCCGTACATGTGGGTTAAGGCTCCTGCTGGAATCTGCATCAGGGTATACCCCCAGAGGAACGAGCTTAGGATTATGTCTTGAGTCTGCTTATCCCAATCGAATATCTGAAACACAACATGTTTTATTATTTATTATTTCGCCACCCCCTTACAGCGGTCCTGTTCAAAGACACTCGCTCACAATTTCATGAAAAAAGTTTTACATCTAACCACGCGTTTATTACCCACCGAGCTACGCAATTATAATAAACAATCTTACAAACTATTTTTTTTAAATCATCATAAAAATTATGATGATATTTTATGACTTTTTATTACAATATCTTGACTAAAGGACGATTTATTTTCATTTTAACCAGTGAGCTATCTGACAGCAATTGTTGAGATTTGACTCTCGAGCTTGGTAGCTCCATCTTTATAAAAAACAGGCCCTAAAAGTACTCAATTTTAATACTAGATAACCTAGGAAAAATCCTTATATTTTTTTACCCATTTTTCAAACTACATATATAAAATACAAACATTAAAAGTGTATTTATATTTTGATTATAAATTCATGCCAATTTCATGGATTACAGACTTACAGAGAACGAATACACCGCAAACGATCATATATTTAAAAAAATACATATATATTTATTAATAAGATTTATTTATTGAAATAAATAAACTAGTTTAATTTTAAATAATAATTTGAGACTCTCGTGTTGTCTTTTCACGCTCAAATATTTCGGTGGGTCATGGCTCCTACAGTCATATTTGTATAATAAATAGTGTTGCCATATCAAAAAAAACCAATTGATATTTTAGCAGGCGATGTATAAATAATCAAGATGGCGGACCAATCAGATGAGTCTGACGGAGGCAATAAAACATTATAGCGATATTTTATATGGTTAGTTTACCCGAGCAACTAATCGATGGTGTAATTTTACGATTAATTAAGATAATTAAAAGTAAAATTGCATATTTAACTCAAACAATAATCACCTATCGATTTGGAAGATGATTGCACTTAATCTCTTTATAATTTATCAGCGATATTGTGAAGTTGACTATAAAGTTCGCGTATTATGATTAAATTATCATACAGATAGTGTTTATTTTACATACGAAACACGTGGAATATATTGTATTTCACAATTAAATAATAATATATATACATAATGTAGCCAAAGAGCATTCGCAATCACGTGTTTAATTTAAATTTATTAAATATTCACTAATGATGAAGGAAGTCCAATCTTATTATTCCGCATTTTTATACCATTAAGTCAAATCCCGCGAGTATTGCATTTAATCAAATTAACATTTATTTACTCTACCTGACTTGTTTATTTTATATTCAGGATGTAACAAATTGACCAATTATTTCAGAACAATTTAGTATGTTTTTTTAGCGTGTCACCTTCATTATTTTACATTTTTGTTAAAATGAATCTTCCAATATTTAATAAAATGTAGGAAATCCGGATCAAGTGAGTCTTCAAGGATATTCAATACTTCCGCCTAATTTATTTATTTTATTTTTTAAAATTCCGTTACAAGCATAGGAAATATACCGTTGATAATATGTAATTGATTTTATTTACGTAATAATTTTTCGATCAAAGCTCGCATCGTGACGTACTTGAAAAAATACTATGTAATTTTTAACATCTTAACATTTTTTTTGCTCCTCTAAATGATATACATATTGTATTTTGTAACAGGCAAAACAGTTGGGTTGATTTTTTTTAAATTGTTCACGAAACAGGATTTGCGATATTTTTTATTTCTTCAAATGGCAAAAAATAATATGAGGATGTCCACTTATATTTTTCGAGGTATTGAAGACGATTTTCATCACTTTGCTGTTGAGTTTTTATATGAATAAATGAAAAGAGCTTCTTAAGTTATTTTTAAAATACAAATATCCAAACACGCTTAGGAACAACTACGCTTTATTTATTTATTTTTTAAAGCAATTATTAAACTTTATTTATTATGATTATTACTAATCCCGTTAAATTTATTCATAAGTCCTGAGGGACCTCTTTGGTAAATGTTTTTTTTTTTAATTTAATTTGATTTGATATTCGCTTTACAATCCAGGATATCAGAGTAAAGCTGAATCGCAATATTTTTACCATGGGTTCAAATCCCACTCGAGTAAAAAAATAGTTATTAAGACTGGGAGATCGGGAATATTATTAATAAAATCCCGATCGATCGTCTTGATCTAGGTTTACTCTGATTTCCTGTATTGTAAGGTAAATACTGATTATTAAGTCGGTGACCTGTGTAACTAGTAATAGTTAAGATCACCGACAGACACGTTAATTAACACGTTGTTGTGTATAAAATACCAAAATTTGTACAATCCTTCTCAAAAAACCACTCGGGGCGAATATATAAAGAAATAAATATATATAAATTCTACTATAATTGAGGGTTTGGGTGGAATAAGGGCGTATACTGAAATTGACAGTTTCGAGATAATCGAGTAAAACATTCTATCTTTATGTAAGAAATTATTGGTTTTTGTAACAGGTAAATAAATGCCCATAACTGATATGTTAGTAGACCATACAACTGCACATATAAATATCAAGATGGCGGACCAAGTAGACAACACTAGTTTTTTAAGTCAATCAAATGTCAGTTCGTGTGAAATCTCAATAGAGGTGTACATTGCTTTTTATTACTGTTGTTTAATCACTTTGATTACAGTGTTGCCTCATCTCATCAAACTCATCTGCTTGGTCCGCCATATATATATATATATATATATACGTTTGTAAATAATTCTAATTATGAATTATCGAGGAAAACTTGCGTGTCTAAAGTAATGGATTCCCAGGCATACGTCACCGTAAATACTATAGTAGGGTTACTTAGCTACACTTATGATCGGTTTTTGTTAGTTATTGCCTCGTCTGAGCCTCGGGCGAGGCACTAATTAACAAAAAACCGATCAAAAGTACGGCAAAGTAACTCTATTACCGTCTTTACGCATAACTTTTCTGTATAAAATACTTTGCTTATACAATGTCTGGAGTTGCGGCACTTGGGTTCAGTATTCCCCTGACTCGGTCATATATGTAGTGATATTTAAATATATTTGTGCAATATTTATTAGCCAAGTTGTATTGGTTATTACCTCAACTTGTGCATTCATGTTAAAGACGTCAGTCATTGCCACAATACCGACACTGAGAGCGACTCCGACTGCTTCACTGATCGCCATTCCTATGAATAATAAGAATGCTTGAATGTGTCTCGTGCCAAAACTCAAATCTGCAACAAAATAATATAAATAAAATATTAACAATGGGCCACTTTGACAAGTAAACAGCATAACCCAGTTATATATATATACAAGGATTCGCAATAATGGGAACAACAAACACACAACAAGGCCGATTCTAATCTACAATACACTCCAGGATGCCCAGGAAGTTTTTATTTTAATTATTATTGATCCCCTTGTATTGAGGACAATATGACATTGGAGTGATAATTAATTGCATGCTAATTTATAATCGCTTCATTCTCACGGAGATTATTATCGATCGAAACCAACGGCTGAAAGTGAAACATGTTATGTGACATTTTATAACAAGCCATAAATATAAGGATTGCATATAAATAATTTGTGTAGCCCGTGTATTGTTGCACTCTTCTCTCCTATTCGATAAAGGCATAAGTGTGTCTCCCTCACTCAACACATTTATAGTGACCACTGAGAGTGGTTGTGACAATAC